>PVIR01004419.1:0-79221 GCA_004026965.1 Petromus typicus | reverse complement strand
ATCTGTAGCCTTTTCTCACTTCATTTCTATATCAAAATTAGCACACTGGAACCACATCTTTATTTTTCTTTAATCACAAAAGTAGCTTTTTTTCTGTAAAACATCCAAAAAACTAGGTCAAGGGAAAGAAAATTGTGAAATTATAGTGGAATATTTCCTTCCCAAATAAGTTCACTTTAATAAAATTGAATAATATATTGTTATTTTCAATTTATTTTAGTATTTTCAATTCATACGAAGTTAAAAAAGACTTTTTGAACTGTTTCTGAAATGTTGGTTTTAGAAGTAATTAAAATCTGCTTATGAAACAAAATGATTTCTTAAAAATGGAAACTGAAATATTCTCTGCTCAGTTTTTGTCTATGAAGGTTCACATGTTCATGAGCATATTAGATTACATATATAGAATGCTTATATCATTTTAAGTAAGCACATTAACATAATATTCTCTTACTTTACAAGCTACCATGCCTGATATAACTAATGTACCTGACTAGTTACATTAACAATTTCAATTCCTGGCTATAGTTTTTCATTACTTCAAAATCAATGTTTATTTTTCTAGATAAAACTGTGGTTTTGCTTTCATTTTATAAAATATCCCGTAGGTTACTAAGCTCTCTTATACCCTAATGGGATTTTTCTAGTTTTCTTATTTCAATTGTTAAACTTCAAAATTTTTGTATTGCTAATTAAAAAGGCAAAAATCAGATGGGCTCATTTTGTCTGTCAAAAATACACCATAACATGAAATAATTTGTAACATTGCACCTTATATGCTTCTGACAAAATATAGATCCTGTGCTTTCTAAGTTACTGTGGTCCGTTGCTAAATGTTTCCTGACATACAGAATACCTACTAATACCTAATTATTAGTAAATCAATAGGCAATTGCATCTTATTAGTTTATGCAGAAAGTAAATTTTAATTCTGTGGGTCTCTTCCCATGGGCCAACCTCTCTACTGGCAAATGTATTTTTCTAATATACTTAAGTCTATGCAGTAGTCTTGTGTCTAGCTACTTAAACACCACTTAAATTGCAGCACAAATTAGCTCAACCATAAGGTTATAAAGCTAATTATTTGATTATCATGCATGGACATGTTTTGCTGCTTTTTTAAAAAATCAGGAATAAGAAATTGACTAATCTGACTTAGTCTAAATTTTGTTCCTTAAGGTTAAAAATGAAAAGAAATAGAATACAAAATCCAACTTAAATATGATGCAGTTATCTGTGTGTTGTGGATATCTGAGTGATAACTTTAGTTTATAACTTGCATACCTTTTTAGGTCTTTTTGTTTGTTTGTTTCAATTTGTAAGGAATCAGGTTATAGGATAAAATTTTTATTCCTACAACCAAAATACGCACCATTTATTCATGTAAATCCATATATTTCTCCTGAAGATACAGTTAAAATTCCCGTAAATCCTCAGTAAACATCAGGGAGAAGTTCAGAAAAACTTGAAGTAATTACAACACCAAGTTGTGGGCCAAATGTGCTAGCCTAGGCATTCACCTGGCAGTTTATATAATGAAGCACCTAATTTCACTATTTTGAATACAATAAAAATAAAAATGGGAAATTTATGATTTGCCAATCAACATGCTTTTAATTACTCATTAATTTCTATCTCACAATGCTGTTGCAAAACACTAGTTTCATGTTATAGTCATCACAGGCAGTAGGACCTCTTTTAGTTGGGAGGACTCCCTCCCAGAAGAAAGATTAGGAAGATCAAATTATCACTTAGTCACTTAATCCCAGAGAGAACCGTTAGCCTAGAGAAATCTATGAGGAGCTCTCACTACAACAATAGCAGAAAAAGCAAGCTCGTCTTTCAAGCTTCCAGTCTTCCTTACTATGTATGGTAGAAATTCATGCTACCACTTAAAGAATCCAAGAAATAATTTTCATTCTGGACCCATACAGACATTTTGAAAGTCCTCAAAGTCTGTGTTTTTCCTAGGAAAGCATCAACTGATATCATGTATATTCATCAAATGTTTAAATACATGGTGAACAGTAAATTTTGGATCTTGTAGATTTTGAAACTTTTACCCTGTTGAATGGAGTCACTATGGTTGTGTTAGTCTTCTCCCCACAGGGATAGCTCAGACTATTGTTCAAATCCGCCCTTCAAATTTCCTATGCTTTTCTGTCAGGGATGTTTACTTGCAGGAACATCTAGAAAAAGGACACCAGATGCCCTCTATCTTGCAGCGTCATACGACAGAGGGTCAGAAATATTGTAAGTCGAGCTGAAATTAATTCACTAACGTAGAGTTATCCATTGTTTAACCCCATAATCACATGACATATTGTAGGTGCAACTCACTGCACCTGCCCAATGTGGAAAGGGAATACTGCATATTTCTGACCTAGAAAATTCAAAATAGAATGTACTGTTTCTATGAATGTGTATTGTTTTCCCGCCATCTTAAAGCTGGGACATAGTTTAGCGGAACCATCCTAAGTCAGAGAGCATCTATCGTATTACATAGTTTTGTCATAATGCGTCAATTTTATGAATTCTATTCAGGGGAAAAAAAAAAAAGAAGAAGAAGAAGATTCTAAAGAGGCGTACTCACATTGCAACTCGGGCCTTACCCATGAGTCTCCGTGCGTCTAGGGCAGTATCTGGGTATGAAGCAGGACATTTCTTTGAAGGAACCCTGCGTGCCGTCCGCAGGATGGATCCATTTAACAATAGATGATGCTGATTTGATTCTTCCTGCAGTGTCCTTTATCTCATTTTTCACTTCCTGCCACAATTCCCTTCTAAACAGAAATACGATCAGGCCAAGCCTGTTTTTAAAATCTGCTGCAAGTCAGTCAATTCATTAATCTTGTTTCAAACTACAAGGGAATCATAAACTTTGGTTCCTTTTCATTTCCCACTTGTCTCTCTTCTCTATAAACTTAATACTTTAGAATTTTATAGCGATATGCTCACGGGGCTGTGCGAGCCACACTTTCTCACAGCTGCCATGCCTGCAAATGTATCCCTTCCATCTACAATGCCCTGGCACCCTTTGTCTAATGTCCTCTTCCCATCATGTAAAACTCATGAGTAATTACTTTCTCTTCTGTGAAGAGGACCTGGCAGCTTTTTGCATGTATAATCACCACCCCCTTTATCCATATATACTCCAAATAATTTCTAAAGTTTTATGACATCATATTTCATATAGCTTTATGATATATGAACAAATGCTTTGTTTTCATATTCAACATTCTGAGTGCTAGAGACATGTCTAGTGAAACATAATTTATAAAACAGAAACAGTGACCATATATTTTCACAAAGCACAGGTTCAATAGGTATGCACTGAGTACATTAACAAAGTGTTTACTGATTTGAATAAATCGTAATGAACATAATGAATATGCTTATATTCATTAAATATCAATTGAATACATATATGTACCAGTTTATGTGTTACTTGGCAGAAATATAATTTTATTTCACCCAAAGAATGAAGAACTTTGCATTGATGCCTCCTCAATGTTCTTTTAGTCCCCAGGTCATAAGTCAAATGTGTGACCAGAGGATAGCGTAAAGCTAAGTGACTCCTTCTGGAAGTGACAAGCACATATTCTGGAGAGCACTCTGAGGCACCTCTATGACAATATTTTCATTAGTAAGATATGAACGCGTGAAAGTTATAAAATGATGGTCTAATTTACCTCCTGAACTCACTCGAAGTGATAACATTTGGAGGGTAATAGGAACCTTGGAGAATTGGATCCTGGCCATTCAAGACAGAGCACAGCTCCAGCTATTACAGTTCAGCTCACTCTATAATTTAATCTTGCCCTTTCCAGGATCTCCAAATACCACACAGCATATTTATGACAGCAGAGACTGCAGCTAACTTTCTCCATATACTTGTACCATAGATCCTTCCACTTGCCAAGAGAGAAGGGGAAAAAAAATACCCAACAACAACCAAATAACGACAGCAAAACTTTTCAGATCATGTTTGCTTGTTAAGACTGCAAAGACCTGATCACAGCTCCTTTGTCATTTTCCTGTTTTTTAGAAATATAACTTCAAACTCCTTTTGAATTATGTGTGAGGAGACAGTCTATATTTTCTACTTTCAAAGCAATTTGAGGTGGAGTTCTTGGCACAAAGGCAATTTGAAAATAGCTGAAACTTAAGAATGGATACTCCCCTCTTGTCTAGTAGATATGGGAGAGAATTATTAGCAATCAAAGCTGCTTACAAGTGCTCAGTACAAAATTGCAAAGATGTTTGGTTTTATAGACACACTGAAGCAAACAGGAGGGGGAAATTAATGGCACTGCTTATTGAGATAGAAATTTGAAGAGCTATGAGACATTGGGTGTAATTTTAATTGTTGCTGCCAACCAAATTATATGGCACATGAAATATTCTTGTATCACTTTACACTTTACTGAGATTCATTGAAATGCAACATTTGGTGCTACAACATTTCTGCATAGAGTTAAGATCCAAGGTATTGCATGCATTGATTCAGGTCTTATAAATAACATTTTCCTATTACCCTAAAAATTTCCTTCATCCACTGCATCTACTTCTCTATGAAATATACATATACCTGCAGTCATACCTTGTGGCATTAGTGACTTATGGTCATTGACAATATTCAGCTATATTTCTTCATCTTAAACAAAAACAATTTTTCAGAACATAAAGCTCTTTCTCTGTTAGAAATTCTTATAATCCTAGCACTTGGGAGGCTGAGACCGGAGGATGGCTGTGTGTACAAGGGCTGCCTAGGCTACATGATGAGTTCAAGCCAGCTTGAACTTTGTAGCAAGACCCTATCTCCAAACAAATAAACAAACATGATTGATAGATGGGACAAGTATTTGGACACTTTAGGAATTTAATTTAATAAATTAAACACCAAGCTTTGAACTTAGTTACTTCACAGAGAAACAAGTCACTGGAAAATCCTATACCCAAACTTCTCACACTCTTTGCCCAAATTCATATGGGCAATTTTGCACACAGCTTCAAGATTCAAAGACTTCTTAGAGTGGAAGAAAAAAATTACTCTATGCAAATGTCAAGTTGGCTATCTCCTGATAGATGGCATAAGAAGAAAACTTTAACATTTAAAGTTCAGATCATTTTCAAGAAAAGAGAGCACCAGGTATGGGATGTACAACTCTGGGAAAAGCTAAAGTCAGATGCAATAAGACAAAAAAAGATAATAGTCAATTGCAGTAAAATCATACAAACCCAAATGAAGTGAGCCAGACAGTCCTTCCAGAAGTGAATGGCTGAGTGTAGAAAGCTATGGATAAGACAGGTGTCTCATTAGAAAATCACCCAGTCTAAAAGACATAGCTCAGGTCTATCCTGAGATGGCTTACCTAAAATAGGCTACTTATGGAAACTTATTTCTTAATGCCTTTGATCTGTGCATGTCTTAATTTAAAAGATCTGAAATCTAAGAATAAAATTTAAATATAAGTGGTAACTTGATTATATTACCATGGTGTCATTAGAGGGAAAGAAACCATATGGATCTCATTGGAGACCACTTGCTTTGTAGAAACTGCTGGATAATCCCACCTCTAGTTTCCCTTATTGAAGGGCACAAATGAACTCTATTTGCCAGTGGTTGCTAATCTTTCTTTGACCACATGTCAGAGTTCTGGGCAATTGCTTACAGGTGGAAGTGGTGACTAGTCCTCTCTTATTGGGCTGAAGAAATGCCCACAGGTGATCCTCCTTTTCCTACCTCTTTTGTCAGTTTGGCACCAATGAGTATAGAAAATCTGAAAGCATCAAGCTGATGATAATGAAAGTGTATGAGGAAAGATCTGGAAAACTTATATTGTTGACATTCAAACACCTGAAGTACTGCTTGAAAGACAGCTTCTGGGAAGTACAAACAAATATTTTAAATTATCTAACATGAGAAATAAAAGTTTACCATGTTCAAGACTTTGTATATTTTCAGTTTCTTTTTTTTTTTTTTGAGACAGGGTTTCACTTTGTAGTTCAGGCTGGCCCTAAGCTCACTATGTAGATGAGACTAGCCTAAAACTCACAGCAATCCTCCTGCCTCTGCCTCTTGAATGCTGGAATTAGAAGCATGAGCCACTGTACTCAGCACTGTGGTATGTGGTACTGATTGCTGCTGAGCATGAGTCTCCATGCCCAGCATTGTTGTAAGTTGTTCCTGGGGATCGAATTTGGGACACTGTGCTTGCAAAGCAGGGGCCAGAAATCACTGAGCTAAATCCTCGGCCCTATTTTTAGTTTCTAACATGCATTTCATTATTAAGAATGACTAAAGTATGTTGAATAGTTGCACAAAACTGATTTGAAAATTTCTATAATCTGAAGCAATTTCCTCAGATGTGCTTCTACTCAGTGATCTCACCTCTTTCATTCTGGGAGCACATTAGTTGTATGTACTTTAGGAATTTATGCAAATCAATATTTGTTTTTTGTAGAACTAGGGATTGAACTCAGGACCTTATATTTTCCAGGCATGTGCGGTGTGATTGAGCTACATTCTCCACCCTATGCAAATTCAACTATGTAGTATGTACATTTTGATTTGGCTTCTTTCATAAATATTATCTTAGTAGAATGTGTACATACTGTTT
Organism: Petromus typicus; assembly: GCA_004026965.1. Taxonomy (NCBI): domain Eukaryota; kingdom Metazoa; phylum Chordata; class Mammalia; order Rodentia; family Petromuridae; genus Petromus; species Petromus typicus. The sequence continues at coordinate 72,598 of PVIR01004419.1, read as the reverse complement.
GTCAAGTATAATGAATTTATTTTGTGTTAAGCTATAGTCCATTTAAGTACATTCCCATTGCTTTTTCTTTTTCTTTGAACATTTGTATTACTTTAAGATTGGTGCTATTATGAAGAAAACTGATAAAAGGAGTTTCGCATAAGTCTTTTGGAACATATATTAAAATCATATAAGTAATACCTACCTACATTATGTAAGTTCAGGCACAGACAATATACATATAATTGTATAACAATTTAATTTTTTTTTTTTTTTTTTGAGACAAGGTCTCACTTTGTAGTTTAGGCTGGCCCTGGGCTCAGCCTCCAACTCACATCACAGCAATCCTCCTGCCTCTGCCTTCTGAGTGCTGGGATTACAGGCGTGAGCCACCACGCCCGGCACTGTGGTATGTGGTATTTGGTACTGATTGTTGCTGAGCATGAGTCTCCATGCCCAGTATTGTATTGATTACCGGGGGATCGAACCTGGGCCCTTGAGTTTGCAAGACAGGTGCCGGAATCACTGAAGTAAATCCCCGGCCCAACAATTTAGTATTTTTAAATTATTGTAATAACATTTAAGTATATTTTAAAGAAAGTGAGACAAACATACAAGTTATCTTTTTAAAGATACTGTATTGTTTACTTTATGATATCAGCAATGAAATATTTACGACAAAACCCCTGAACATGTTTTCAATCTAGCTTTTTTCTAGTGTCCAGTAGAAATTAAACACGAAGGAAAGATTGGGTTAAACAGCAGGAGACATGCAAAAGACAAATGCATAATGGAAAAATATTAGTTAAAATAATTGAGAATACATCAGTTATTAAGCAGAAGAATCGAGGTAACTGGTTATGTAAAAGCAAATTGAGGAAGTAATTTTCAAATGTAATATTTAATGGGTGTGATCCCAACACAGCAGTCATTAAAAAAAAGATATCCTTCAGAAACGTGTTCTGCAAAATTTAGAAATAGAGCATCTGGAAATTAAATATGTAAGCAAAGAGAATAAAGATTTAAAAGAACAAAATGACAAAATAATGAATTGTTTGATCTCAGGTAGATGTTGATTTCAACTTTTATTTACATTTATTGATATTTGTAAAACAATGAAAAAATTGATGTAAAATAATATGAATAAAATGCTTTACTAGAATCTTATGCATTATCAATAACATACAGATTATTTAATCTCATTAAAAATTAATATATGTTCATTTTAATTTATTTAACAGTAAATTTACTAAAAATAATTTGGTAAATACTCAGATTTATGAATCCACATATCCCTGGAAGTTGTAAAAATGAATCACTTTTAGAATGTACTTTTTCTTGGGCTATATCCTCCTATTTCCAAACAGTAAATTCCTGAGTTAAATAAATATCAAAGATTAACACATCACTTTTAAACATTTAATAAAAAATTGTATTGTCTATCTATTATCATTATATAATAAGCATCTCTCATCATTCAACATTTGCTTTTTCTTAGCATTAACCATGAGGATTTTAAATGTTTATTTATTAATGGCTTTACTAATAAAGGTAAACAAAAATAATCCTAAAATTTAAAATATCTTGATTCATGCAGTCATTATGCATACAGGGTAGTCATCTTCCTAAGATTTCTTGCAAAAGAAGGTAGAGTTATCACAAGGGCTACATCTATGATGATAGGAAAATCAATGCAACAAATCATATACTTTATATCCACATATAATTGCATTAGATACATTCTGATCATTCCCCACATTCTTGTAAATTTCTCTAATGCAGGCTGTTTATGTCTTCTATAAACAAACACTTTCCAGATAGCTAGGATTTTTTTTTTTTTACTTTAGCACATAGTTAACTATAATCTTTCATGTACCATAAATTTACACCTAAATTATTCCTCACTTATAAAGCTTGAGTCACTTTCAAAGTTAATTGGAAACTTAAAATTTTCCCTGTATCTCCTTGAATAAAAGGTCATTGAAGAGGCAATAATAATTACATTAAAAGTAGAAAATAAGGTGAGAATACTAATAAACTCCTTCAGAGGTGTTTTATTTTTATTGGTACATTTTAGATAGACATAATTAACACATTCATCATGAAGAGCTTGTGGCTGTCCAGGATGTATCTTGACTCTTCTTTTTTTCTCATTCCCTTACTTTCCCTTCCACCCGTCTCTACTCCTTGTGTACAAAAGGTGTTTCCATTTTGTTCCTTGAGCTCAGAGCTATTTTCTGACAGTATATATTTTAAAATGTTTTGTACGGAGTAAGTAAATGTAACAATTGTAAGAAATCTCTAAAGAGAAGGAAGAGATAAGTAATATGTCTACTACGTGGTCTGTAACCAATTTTTATTAATATTAATGCAACGTGGGGATGCAAATGAAAATGAAATTACAGAGAGAGGAGAACTACGAAATGAGAAAAAAATACCTTTTGATAAAAAAAATAGGCACGAGTCTATACAAATGATTTATCTTAGTTCTTTCCATTTATGAAATTATCACCAAGGATTTAGGACTTTAAATCCAAATCTTATATGTACTGTCCTTGGAGAGTGTCTCTGGCGTGTAGCAGGCAAGAGACTGCTCTGGCTCCTCAGATTTCGCACTTCTGGGTTTGCCTCAGTGCTGTCCGTACAATTTATCTTCTGAACCAAACGACTTCTGAGAGGGAAAGAACTTTGCGTAATTGCAGAGGGGAGAGTGATCATCCACAGAACCATCCTGGGTGAAGTGGGACATGTGCTTGTCATCTTCACGAACTGACCAGTGGAAGATCGACGCTTCCCAAAGCACAGCTGTTTTACTGCCAGTGCCCAAGCGCGAGTGTGGGACATGATTCCTCTACTATAAAACTATCTGGAGCCCGGAAAGGTGTTAGGTGCTCACCCGGATATAAAGTTTCAGAAGACACTAGATCCAAAGACAACTCAGTGGAGTCGACCTTTGGCTGTCCCATGCATTTAGGGCCTTGGGTTTTACTAACCACAGTCACTTCCTTCTTCAGGGATACGTATTCCGTCCTTTCCCTCCTCTCTTTCTTCAAACTGGAGACTTCTTCCTAGCTTCAAGATGGCAGGGGGATATGAGTCAGTTTTCTGAACCCTCTAAGCAGCTAACCTTCCTTCTGAACCTTCCTGCAGCTTCCTATTAGCTGTAATGAATGGCATTGACTGCCTGACCTCATTTTTCTGCTAATTGTAGAAAGATCTGCCTTCCAGACAGGTAGAGGTGAACATGAGGGGGCGGGGCGAGCAGGGCACGTGTGTGGGCGGCGGGGGCGCCTCTAGGGTGGAGGCGGCGAGTGCCAGGGGCAATTCAGTCCCTTCATTTCTTCCCTGTACAAGAGCATGTGTTGGAAACTCTACTCTTCTGCTTGTCTGAGAAGCTATTTGCCACAAGGTAACTATAAAAAGCTTGAAATTGACTATTCTAAATTGAAATATACTATAAGTGTAAAATACATACCAGATTTAGCATCTTGAAAATAATGTATATATCTCACTCTTAACTTTTTGCATTGATTATGTTTTCAAAGTGATATATTGGGGGTATTTGGAGCAATCAGTACCACATACTACAATGTAGGGCATGGTGGCTCTGCCCCTCAGGAGGCAGAAGCAGGAGGATTTCTGTGAGATCGAGGCTTTCCTGGGCTGCATAGTGAGCTCAGGACCAACTTGAACTACAAAGTCAGACCCGGTCTCAAAACAAAAAAGAAATACATCAGAGAGTTCTGGTAAACCTTTCTTCTACTTTACTGTTTGTTGATATATTAATGAGCGCCCTACTTTTTTCTTCTGTCTTGTTTTATTTTGCATTGCTTCAGATAACACGGTAGGAGATCATGTTTCTCAGTTGAGATGTTTCCTTTTGCACTTTACTAAAATTATTTTCCAGACAATAATTCTATCTTGATGCAATATCAGTGAGATTTTAAAAACAAGACACCACATTTCCTGAGGGCTTGACTACATATAAATATATTGTCCATTGGTTTGGAGCAAAGCTAACACCCAATATAGCTTTCAGAACTGCCAGTTATTAGCACTGCACATTGTAAAATAGGGAGAAGCTGGCCCGCGTACTACAGCCTCATGTTTGTGCTAATTTGAAGAATTTATCTGACACATCTCACGTGGCACTGACCCACACATTCTTCTTCCCGGTGCCCAGTGTAAGCTTCACCTCCACTAATGGCACACTCTTTTGTGTTGCTCTCATCAACCACAGCAATTGTAGGACATGTTTTCTTCCTCTTCTTCCCCCACTAATGGCAAAGGAGAATGTTTCCTTGCTCTAGGAAACTATGAAAACTAGCCTCTTTTCATAGACTATAAAAAATTTTGTAGATTTAAAAGTTTTAAATCTCATACTCTACATCCTTTGAGAAAATGTCACTTGTTTTAGGTTATATTTATGGGAGTGTATGTGTATGTATATAAATAAATTCACTGTAAATGATAGTTTTCCTTCTGCTTTATCAGTGAAAGTTATTTGCTACATGTTATTTTCATGGCGTTTTGTGCTTGATGTTGACTCTTTCTAGATATCAAGAATAAATTACCATTGGAGTAATTAATGTAATTAATTAATGTAACTGCATCTTTACTGACTATGTTAATATATGCGTGTCTTACTACATACGGGTAAAAGTCTGAAAAAATAATCCTGTCTCCTGATTTATGGATAGAAAATTGACTTCTCAATTTACTACCCTCTAGTAATATATAAACTGATTTTAAACCTCTGTTAATTCTTCACTCTGCTTACATTCATTTTCAGTCAATTTAATCCATACTGGGAAATTTATTCCCATAACCATGACTCAGAAGAAATGAATCATTGAAATTCATTCCCCCACCAGAGCCACCAGAGACTGTGCAGAGATGACGCTGAGTGACTGCCCACTGTTATCTGCCTCGGAGAGCTCAGATTTCGGTTTCATTGTCTCCAAGAAAGCAGAAAATATCTCTTCAAAATTGCTGAGAACTTAGAAAATGGGAAATCTCAAAGATGTGCTGAAGCATGAACAGGGCAGGACGAGGGAGTGACCGTGACAGCACAGCCTGACTCGCACCCAGAACTTCCTGTCCCTCCTGCTCCAGCTGTCCTCCTCTTCTCTCTGCATCTGTTTCACATGTTCCAGAAAGTACTTATAGAGCAGGACAATCAGGTGGGGATTTGGTACAAGGGTGAATTACATGTGATTCTTTTTCCTAATGATCCCACACCCTAATGTGTATGGTTTGAACTGCCCCCAATATTGACAGCACAAAAGATAACTGTCACATATCTAGTTCAAGGTGGGTCAGCAGTGGAGAACTGGAGATCAGCAACCATCGCACTTTCCCGCTCAGCAGGGTGAACGGTAGATAGGAACGTGGATGGACACCAGACAGTGTCGCCAGACCTTTCCAATTACACTGAGTGGGCGTGGAACAAAAGGCTATTAAATTTTGATTTCAACATAGATTCTTTTGTTTTTAAGAACTATAAAGTTCTTATGGTGTTTAGAGTTAACTTTATCAGAATGAATCCTAATTTCCCACTTTAGTATTCTCATAGCCTTGTCATTGAGTGCTATCAATACAGAAAAAATATAGCTTGAAGAAAATTAAGAGCTAATCTTCAATTAAAATAAAGAGTAAGTGCTACATGCCAAAAAAATAAAAACAGTAATTAACCAGGCAATTATTGTAGCTACCATTCATTTCTCCATTCTCTCTTTTCTAAGCAACATCATTTGTGGAAGTACTCCTTAATTCTGCCATAATTCATTGCCACATACAGTGTTATGGCCCCAACTGATCAGAGGCGTGTTGAGAAAGAAAGCAAAGATGTAACATAATGGGAAAGGGAAACAATTTTTTGTCCTCACTCCAGCTTTGTACTATTTGCTTTGGCGTTTTGTAGACAAAATATCTACAACAGATATAGTCATGTTTCCACTATTTTCCACCACATGAGTGTGCTCCATTGAATTCAGCTCAGATCAAAAAAAAAAAAAAAAAAGATTCTTCATATTCTCATTTGCCAGAGAGTGCTTTAAGCTGAAGACATTTGTTAACCATAGAACAGTGGAAGGATGGACAGTGGCTTGATCTTCCATGCTAAAATGACAATGATTAAAGTAGAGCTCGTGCAGGACCACATACAAACAACACATAAAAGGAGGATTGCGGAGCAATGCTGGGCTGCTTTGGAGGCTGCTCATTTTGTAGTGATCATTTCTGCAGCAAATGCTTTTTGAGCCAGATTTGTGGAATTAGCTCCAGAGATAATTAATCAGAGCTCTAATGAGGTAAATTCTTATTGAAGAAGATAAAATTGATTGTGATATGAACAATAGTTTGGACCAGAAAAAAAGAGAGAGAGATGAAAGAGCAAACTTGGAAATACAAGTGTGAGGATGTATTTTAATTTAGGACACAGATAGAGAGGAACACAAATTCTATTTTTTGCTGTTTCATCTTCTGCTGTCCTAATCCCATTCTGCAATTTGATTATGGGGCCACAGCATACTCATGCGATATAGCCACAAGTGACATTTTCCAAGACTCCAAAGAAATAATCTACCTTGTCCCAGATTCAATCTTAACAAACAAAAGACTATATACTTAAATGGACATACCTTGAGGATATCCTCATAAGTGAAATAAATAGGGCACAGATAGGTAAATATTGCATCTTTTCTCTGGTATGAGAAAATAAAGATGTAAATGAGTTTTAGAATTGTATGTTATGTACTGTGAAATAGAAAATACTCAAAGTGTAATAGGGTGAAGGGGGAAAATAATGATATCATAACAAAAAAGAAAGGAAACAAATTGTGTGTATATAGGGGGTGGTAGGGTGGGTAGGGCTATGGGAAAAAATGAGAATTAAGTTGTGTCTTATACTGGTACAAATCCCCGTTGTGGAGTGCAATTATGATGTGTATATGTAATGTACCAATAAAGATGTCAATTTAAAAAAAAAGACTACAAGTTTTACAGCATATTAAATATTAAATTGACTGCAACTTATAATCATTTGTAAAAAATGTCAGTTATATGAATAGTTTGTTTTCTTTATAGGATATTACTCTATTAACAATAAAGTAAAACTCACATTTTAAAAATAGAGTAAAATATGTAAGTTTATTTACATGAAATGTTCATTTAAACAATGTTAGTCTACTGGAAAAAGTACAGTTTAGAAAAATTAATACCCTATTTCCTTTAAGAAATGGCATGAGAAAATAGATGTCTGTGAATGTTTCTTAGCACTAGAATAATTGCCATACATGTACAAAGTCTTGGGTTAAATTCTCAGTACTGCTATAAATATGACATGACCTCACAATTACTTGGAAAAGTAATATATATTTATGCATATTTATGGTAATGTGAAATATATATATCAAACCAAGCAGTTTTATGCATATTTATTTTTGTTACTCATCTCAAAACTCATAGCTATATCTGTATATATATCTATATATCTAGATATAGATTTGATATGTAGAAATAGTAATATGTACAGATATATCTATAGGAATAAATTTCCTATAGATATAGAAATAGATACATAGATGTATAGTTATAGATGCAGATATATATCTAGATATAGATGTGTACTTCGATTACAGAGGCAAAAATGAAACTGATGGTAAGTCATACATTATGTATAACTGTAAAGAATTAATGCTATTGCACAAACAGTATGATAAATTAAATGATCTCTAAACCTAGAGCTAGAAACATATTGCTTGTGTTCTGATTTTATAATTAACCCCTTAAGAATATATAGCCAAATGTAATCCTCTACCCAACCCCGGGGATCTCAAAACTCTGTTTGCCCTTTTCATACTCTGGTGTCTACATTCCTTGTGTAATCCATTCTTTCAACAAATATTTATAAGCTCTAGCTCTGCTTTGGCCATTTTTCCTACGGGATATAGAGAAAATAATCATAAATCTTTCATAGAACACCCTACTGACATAAAACAGAAACAAAGGTTACTCTGTGAGATACTCTGTTGCGTGTGTTACGAAGAAAATAAAAATTTTTGTGCAAAATTTTAGCTCTGAGTTACTCTAGATTAATTAATCAGGACAAAAGCCCATTACTTAGGATCAGAAATGAATGAGTGATGAGAAAAAAGATCTAGGAGCAAAGAACTCTGAGGACACAAGAAAATAATGCAATAGGAAAGATTCAAAGAAGAAAGCATCTTAGTTGACCAGGAACCTAGTAGACAGCAGAATTTACAAAGGCTGGTAAAGAGCACATTGCCTCATAATTCAGCCTTCTCTGTATTAATTCCATTGTACAAATCTGATTCATGCTTGAAGTGTTTTTGTTTTTGTTTTTGCTTTTTTGGTGTTTTGTTTTTGTTTGTTTGTTTGTTTTTTGAGACAGGGTTTTGCTTTTGTAATTCAGGTGGCCCTGAGCTCAGCCTCACAGCAATCCTCCTGCCTCTGCCTCTCAAGTGCTGGGATTACAGGCATGAGCCACCATGCCCAGCACTATGATTTTCATGCCCCCACACCCGGCATTATTGTATGTGATTATGAGGGATTGAATCCACACCCTTGGGCTTGTAAGGCAGGCGCCAGAACCACTGAGAAAATCCCCATCCTTTCTTTTTAAAATATCACTTGACTTTTGTGTGGAGAAGTCAGCAGATGGAAACTGGAGGCAAAGTGGCCAGTTAAGAGAATAAAAGGAAAGTAACAACTGACAGGTGGGTGTAGAGAATGAGACTTGAGGGAATTTGATTTTGGAAATATTTGGAGTGAAATATCGAGAGCAATTGCTGTAATGTTTAAAATCAAAGAAGATATCCAAGGCAGACTCCTTGTCTTGTGCAATTAAGTGAATAACAGTGCCATTTATTCTAATGAGGATTTAGTTCATTTTCTGTTACTACAACATAAAAGCAGAGTAGGGTACTTTATAAAATAGAGAGTCTTATTTAAATCCAATGTTTGGAGCCTAAATAGGCAAGATCGTGTGGCCTCTGGTGAAGGTCTCATGCCAGATGGCTTCACAGTGGCAGCAATGTGGCCTAATAACAAAACCAGAGAGATTCAGCAACCTGTCCTCCTCCTTTTCATACACTCCCCCATTCTTTTTTGTTTGTATGTTAATTTTTTAATTTTTATTTTTATTGGTACATGTTTGAAGTACATAAATGAGTACATTTCTCACATGTAGTTCATACATGTACATATTTCTGTTTTCTTCCTCTTCCTTTCTTTTCCATTCCCTCTCTCCACCTCAGGCTCTTTTTTCTTAACAAAAATATTTATCTCAGGTCTAGCTCAATGGTTCCGGCACCTGTCTTGCAAGCACAAGGGCCCAGGTTCAATCCCCCAGTAACCACATAACTATACTGGATGTGGAGACTCATGCCCAGTGGCAATCAGTACCACATACCACACTGCTGGGCGTGGTGACTCACGCCTGTAATCCCAGCACTCAGAAGGCAGAGGCAGGAAGATTGCTGTGATGTGAATTGGAGACTGAGCTCAGGACCAGCCTGAGCTACAAAGCCAACTCTGTCAAAAAAAAAAAAATCATCTTCTTATTTCCTATTTTTTTTGCCCTTTATTTATATTTTGGGTTTCTCATATAAGAGAAACCATACCATATTTAAGTTTGTGTGTCTGATTTATTTCACTTATTATTATGATCTATTTTTCTATGAAGATCTTAAGTTTTTCCTCCTTTCTGGCCACGTAGTATTCCATAGTCTATAAATGAAACATTCTTTGCTATCTATTGGTGAACATATAAGTAGTTTCAAATGTTTAGCTATTATGGATTGTTCTGCTGTAAACATGGTTACTCATATCACTGTAATATGAATCTTTTCAGGAAGTCAAGCAGCCAGTTCTTGTAGAGGCTGTCAAAGTCCTGTGAAAACTGTAGAAATCTCTTCCAAGTGGGACCCCCTAATGACTTAATCACATTTCTTACAATCCCATGTTTTAAAGTTTCTATCACATAAACACCAGCATCCTGAGAAATAACCTTCCAATTCATGTGCACACTAAAAAATATTCAAACAATACTGATGGAGAAGAATACTAAGGATGCCCCATCATAAGTGAATCAAGAGTTCATCTTTAAGTCAGTTAATAGTGATTTTTTGTCATTCCAGTGTGGATGACAAGTCCAAAGCTAAGGAATCTTGTGCCAAGAGTCTGAGAAACTGGTCACATTAGTAGATGATCCATAGACTAAGTGGCTCAGTGATACTTTGGTCAGATTGGATGTTTTCAGAACAAGCCATGGAGGCTGTGGATTTAACTCAGCAATTCTAGTACCTGCCTCACAAGTACAACATTCTGTCCATATTCAATCCCCAGCACCAAGATAAAAAGAAGATCAGAATAGGCCAGGTGATCTACTTTAACTAGATCAAATGCTCATATTTTCCTGGGGTGAGGGGGAGGATTGAAAAACCTTGATAAATCTAAACATTGAGAATAAAATTAAATCTCAAAGAAACATTAATATCAATACAGAATGAAATATCAAGCCCAAATTATAATTTTTCAATTAGCCATATGTACCGGATATTTTCAAGCAAAAGTAATCTATTATTTTCATAGCAGAAAAAAAAATAAGGTGAGCACATTTAATGCAGAACTCTTCTTAGGCTATTCTTTTAATGTCTCATTTCTGAAGCCAATTCCATGATAATTTGGCTCCATTTATTAAAATTTCCCACAGTGAAAATAATGTTACTCATGTTAAAGAATTGGCTGTGACAGACTTTCTCTTTCCAGAAATGATTTGCCAACATTACCATCAGTGCTTCTAGGAGAGTTTTCTGTACTGAAGACCTTATGAATTGTACTCAGAAGATGTAACTGATACTCTTTTCTGTTAATCATGTTATAAGTCTTCCTTTCATGACCAGTTCTTTCTGAATGAAATATTCTTCACTGAAACAAATTAAAACTTTAGGAAGACCTCCTCAAGTTCCTTCGAAGTATTTGCACGTAAGCAAATTGTGTGTTGATGAATGTCTGGGTTCCCTGGTAGCAATGCTATCTTTTCTTGTACAAGCCTTTGGGAGAAATTTTTCTATATCTAATAAGATCATGAATCAATCAAGAAACTTAAGCTATGCCTACATAGCTGTACTTATGGAAAAGCAATAGTCTACATTTTCTTTCCCCCATAATAATGAAAGAAAAATACAGTATACTATGGTAAATTTGAAGTGTCCATATACTCAATTAACCATATTAATCTAGCTACTTTTTTAGTGAAATGCAGCACTTTGATAGTAAGTGTTTTTTAATTTTGGAACTGGGGTGACATTATTTTAAATTTATTTTCCAACCTGAGCACTCAGAAGAATTAGAAGGACTGCAGTTTGCATAACAATGTATAGATTCCCTTTGACTTTCAACAGTAACCCTCCTCTGTGAGCTTTCTTTGTTAATAAAAGTTAATCAAGAACTTCAAAAGTCTTGTCCCTTCAGAATCAATTTTTAATAACATTGATGGCCAGGATCTCTTCACTTTATTTTTTCTAGGAGCCATGTATTTTGCAAGATGTTTTATAAGAAATAGTTCTTTTAATTGACTCACAAATCTATCAGGTAAATCATGGCATCGTGTCCTACATACAGCAGCCTAATGTCTCTCATGTGATCACTTCCTCTCTTCTTCCTCCCTGCTGCCTCCAGTTCTTAGTCCTTTTCCTTTTTTGCAAAAGATCTACCCTCTATTTACTATGATATATCTTTTATTTTATGTTTTTTCTTATAAAAGAAACTATGCAGTATTTAAGCTACTGTGTCTGATTTATTTCCTTTAATACTCCATTATAGTCTTGAAGTCCATCCATATTCCTACAGGTGACTCGAGTTTATCCTTCATGGCATAGCAGCAGCACAATTCATGACACTTAAATCTCGGTAGAAGCTGATATGTCTATCAGTAGTTAATGGATAAAGGAGATGAAGTATTTATAGGCTTGATAATTTAAAGAGCTTAATTTTTAAGGGTGTTAGGATCACAAAGCTTCCCCATAGCAAACAATATTGTACATTCATGGAACCCTCATTCCAGTACCAAATACCCACTACAGGTTCAACCAGAGTCACTGCTGCAAGGCACAGGACCAGATCCATGTGACTGTAGTAACTGAAACAGGTATCAATCAACACAATGTGGAGTAACTCACTTAGAAATGAAGCTCAGCAAAGCAACTCCAAGGAACCAACACCCAAGTGCAGAGAAGTTCAAGAACTAAGCTGTTACTATATCTTTCAGTCATGACACCAAGTCCTTTATTGTTATTTTTCTGAATATTAATGTTCTCTTAAAAATGAACTAGATGGTGTTAAAGTTAATTGCTTAGGTCTCTGTGAATCCATATTCTGTTAAATTGTTATTTTTAGCTTATCTTTCTAGAGGTTGTCTCTCGAGCCTTGAAATCCAGCCTGTGGGTCCCCTCTCTGCTGCTGGAGACAGTGTTATAATCATCTGTCTCCTTTCCAGTGCCACCATTAATTTGAATTATCTGTGATTAGGAAGTTAAGACTAGAGGAATGTGTAGGTGGAAGAGATATTTAAACAATGAATCTCTTAGTGATTATTTATGCAAAGCACTGAGCTTCTTAAATATAATTTAAATAAAAATTACAGACAATTTTGTTTTGACCAAATTTCTCCATTCCCTAAAATATCTGCAATGTGCTATACAAGACTACAAGAACTTTACCAAAAGCAGATGTTGGGATAGGAGATGAAGCCATCATTCTGACATGTGGAATGCACCAAACTCTGTCACTTTTTGGCAGCTAGAACTATACGTCTGCTCTGATAGCTACATACAGAGACACAGGTCCTTATCACAAAATATATATTATAAATAATTCCTTTCAGCCTCAGAGAGAATATTCAAACTTGCATTTGGGCACCAGCAAGAATAACTAGTACTTCTATTTTTAGCTCCAATCCAACTGGCAAATAGCGTGTATTAGATCATATTAAGCTTTATTTAATATTATGGAAATTATTTTTTGAGCTTCATACAGATATCATATTTTTGGACTGTGTAACATGTTAGATGTTGGTATACTATTATTGGTTTTTTGCAGTAATATCTGAAGTCATGCTTTTCAATTCTAGTTCTAGTCAAACCAGAATAATTAGAAAGCATAATGTGATCTGACTAGTCACCACATTTTTAACTGATTATATTTGTGATTAAATGATAGCTGTGGAAGCAGCCTTAAGGAACACACATCCAAAGTAATATTTCATGATTATATTTGGTAAAATACCAGATATTGGCAGAATATTGCTAATTTTGCATAGATGCATTCATCAAATATGTTTTCTGTCCTAAAAACATCCTACAATAGCAGAATGAATCATAATTCTAAGGACACAAGACATGTTTCTCAAAAATTGAATCTTCAGTTATTTAAGTGATAAAATGCCAATCCACTTAGTCAAGCCATCAGGAATTCCCCTTTCTCTTGGAGATGTCTCATTGTAAAAAGGAAAGTGAAGACTGGGAGATTTGTCCAGTGATATGACCTGGCAACCGACAGAAAAAGCATCTCCATGAGACAAGAAAAGTTTGCAGACAAACTGGGAAATGTGACATGCAAAGTATTAGCAGGTAAAGGGTAAATTCTTGAGAAAATAATCGATCAGTATTTTCTTCTTTTAATCTTTTCTGTATAATGTTACTGCCTCCTGCTTTTCTACCATTTCTTACTTCCTTATGTCCCCTTCAACTGGTTATACTATGTCCAGTTTAATCAAAGGAGCTTTAGATCCAGAATACTAAAGAGATCTCACCTAAATGCCACCAAAGTCCTCCAGGTTAAAGTCCTCAGAATGAAGTTTTCTTTCATGGGGCAATGTGTGGAGTCTATGTTGAACATTTGAAAAAATCATTGCATATGATTCATTTCCTTTTCATCTGAAATCCATCTTACTTGCATCTCAAACAATGTAGTTTAAGAAAATCATGTATAAAAGTAAGTTTACTTTTAAGAGTTTAATCAAAGAGATTTAATGGCACTCTCAGAAAACTATGGGAGATACTACAGTTTTATCATAAATATAGGACTCAAAACAATACAAATGCTTATATCCTCTAGCATAAATGTTTTTATTTATTGCATCCTACCACAGAATTCTCAACGAAACCCTAAAATTTATAGAATCTTTGCAAAAGTGCTATGGTACTGAGCAACACAGTTGAAATTTGATGTTTTTTAGTACAAAAAGAACAAGTGTATGTGTTGTTTCCAGAGCTATATATCTATCTACCTATCTATCTTTCTATATCATTAGATCTCTTATCTAAATTAAAACTCTTTACTATTTTTAACGTTATACAGAATGTAAAATTAAGCAAAAGGTAAAATCCAAACTTTTGGTAAGATCTACCCTGGGAAATACCCAGCTACTGTTCTAACACGTCTCAGTTTAACCAAAAACTTCTTGAGAAATACCCAGCTACTTTCTAACACTGTCTCAGTTTAACCAGAAACTTATTTGTAAAGAGTAATACAACTAACATGTATTTTGGCCAAATATCAAAAGGTAGATTTTAATATCTGTATTCAGGGAAAACCAAGGTAGAATTCAAGTATAATCACTGTTTATAATTAATTTCTTGTTTTCCAAAAACCCTCATATTGTGTTCAATTAATTATAGAAGGTTTACCAAAATGTTAATACACACTTGTTTTTTGTTATTGTTGCTGTTCTTTGTGAGACAGGGTCTTGCTTGTAGTTCAGGCAAGTGCTGAGTTCACTATGTAGCCCAGGAAAGCCCGGAACTCACTCCTCCTGCCTCTGCCTCTCAAGTGAGTTCTAGGATTACAGGCATGAGCCACCAAACCCAGCAGTTGGTATGTAGTACTGATTGCTGGTGGGTGTGAGTCTCCATGCCTAGCACTATTGTATGTGGTAACCTGGGACTGAACCCAGACCCTTGTGCTTGCAAGACAGGTGGCCAGAACCACCGAGCTAAACGTCAGCCCAACATACAAATTTTTGTTTTGTTTTGTTTTGTTTTGTTTTTGGAGACAGGGTCTCACTTCGTGGTTCAGGCTGGCCCTCAGCTCAGCCTCAAACTCACATCACAATCCTCCTGCCTCTGCCTCCCGAGTGCTGGGATTACAGGCGTGAGCCACCACGCCCGGCACTGTGGTATGTGGTACTGGTTGCTGCTGGGTGTGGGTCTCCACACCCAGCCAACATACAAAATTTTTAAACGTCATTGGATAATAGGACTAACATTTTCTTAGAATTTCCAATGCTAAATTATTCCTGAATTTGTTACCCTAAAGGCTTATAATAGTAATAATAATTTTCTGAACAAGTGCAAAATTTTTGTCCATCCCCTTCACTTCGGAGTACTATTGACAATTGCCACTACATTATTATATAATCTTTCTCTCTGAAACATGCAATTGATATACAAAATTCCTCCTTTTTTACTTTGAGACTAGAAAATGTGATTCACCAGGATCCAACCATTCACTGACAAAAATTTAAAAGTGAATTTAAACCTGATATATTTTTCAAGACTGCACCTACTGTGATTGGCTTCAATATTTTGTTTTGGCTTTAAATTATACTGTTTCACATAAATTTAAACTGGTCATAGCTCAGAGAGAAGTGTCTCGATATACAGAGACAGAAGAAAGGCAATATAACTTGGGTTGGTTACAAGATAGTGAAATCACATGTTAAGATCCACTTGCCTCCTCCCATCACATCCGGGAACAATGAAGTGCTTTGGCCACAGACCAGTAGCGAAGTTCCAGAGAAAAGCCACAAACAGCATACCTTGGATCTGGATTTGTGTCACCTGTGGTGCTATTTCAGAACTTCTTTGCCTTAAACTAGCCATTAGTACTGAAAAGTATTAAAAGCAAGAAATCTAACCTGTCATATAACATATTCATTTTCCCTTTCCTCCCAAATCCTGTTCAACAAAGAAATATTTGCTCTTAATTTTTTAAAAAATCTTATTTAAAAATAAAACAGGTGTCATTTTATCTCCTTTGGATTCTCCTTTCACTATGAGAAAAATTAGCAGAAAGTTGTCAACTGTCTTTCTAATTATGATAATTAATACTCTTTGATATAAACTGTTCCATAATTACTTTCTGAATATAAAACTGAAGGATAAGCATACCAACCAGAGAGCTACTGGTCCTTAAATAATTGATAGCCAGAAACAATTTCATGGCATGTTTTGCACTGATGTTTTCATTGTATGAATATTGTCTGCACCTGATTCATACTCTTATTGCATCTGGGTCATTTGGTAGTTACCAAGGTAAGCTCATCATCACACCACCAACTTGTCATATTAAGAGAAAGAAAAACATCTGCCTTTCTACACATGTATAAATATTTGTTGCATAATGCAAAAAAAAAGTGTACTTTTAAAATGCCATTACTTTATGCACAGCAGGAAAATAACTCAAGAAAGATGTATATCCTTTCTACATTCAGAACCTAAGAAGTAAATATATCACTGACAACCTCCAACATGCTATCTCCCTCACTCCCCTGAAGGGAGGCAGATAATGGCACCTCCCTAGAGAAATGGGAAAGCCAAACTATGGCAAGTCTGGGCAGCTGAACCACCATATGGAGGCACGCCATCTGCTGCCTAAGACACTCTCCTGAATCAGTATGATCAAGAAATAAACTTTAATTGCAAGTGGATATTTACCACCCATTTGAGATTCTTTTGTTAGGTTGTAAATTTCTCTGTCTCTGTCTCTGTCTCTCTCTCTCTCTTTGGCTCTCTCATATATATCTATATAGATATATATAGATATATATAGATATATATGATAAACAAGTTTAACACATTTATAAGTATGCATGCATATTTACATACAATAATTTTTAGTGTAAACATTTTTTAATATTATTTGTGTTTTAAGGCTGTACCAAATATGATTTATATTTGATATTAAACATATATATGCATATATTAGCACTTTTTCATATGTATTTTCTAGAGGAAAGTGCTGGTATAGTATTAAACAATCTTTTCAAGGTGGAAAGGGTCTACAGACTCCAGTAGAAATGTTTTCCTTAAAAGTGTCTTGAGTTAAGGCAGTCAGGTGTGGTGGGTCAGTTCTAAAATCCCAGCACGTGAGAGGCAGAGGCAGGAGGATAGTCGTGAGTTCCAGGCTAGCCTGTGCTACCTAATGGGTTCAGAATCAGCCTGAACTACAAAGCAATAAGCTAAAAAAAAAAAAAAGCCAATTTTTTGAGTTAAGGGAATTAAATGGATAAGATTTTAAAGATGATGTATCCGGTTACAAACCCTAGAATAAAACAAAGCAAGCCACTAGCATGGAGGCTAGAAACTTGGTAGATTAAATCATAAACAACATTTATTATAATTTGAAATTGAGGAAACTTATAGTTTCAGAAGTATACATTGTTCTTTTAGAAATGGTTTTGCTGTCCTTAGGCCTTGGGAATGATGCATTCATCAAAACTTTATCTAGTTCACTATTTATATTACCTGTCAGCAATCTTTAATTGCTGGAGACTTACCTTCACCAATGATAGAATGACATTTAAGCTTTAACTAGTATCATTTGCATAAAAAGTAACTAAAGATATTCAGAATGCTAATGCTAATCACAAATTAGTTGTTCATTACTGCAGGAGGCCATTGAAATGATTAAAAGGAACTATATTACTGATCAAATATGAATTTAGAGATGCTAGAAATTAACATATTGTTGTTCTTTGATTGTATCTAGATCTGATGCTTGATGTCAATACTGAAGAACAGGTTTTCTCCAAATGCTAAAGTTTAACATTTTGGTAAATTATTCATCTTTCCATATATTTTATAATAGGTCACATCTCCTGGTCTTTGGGTATACTGTTTTTTCTCTCTTTTACCTTATCTGTCTGAAAAAGCTACCTTTTCAATTTCAGTTGAGATGCTTCCTGCAAGAAGTGGGCCTTGACTATTATCTCTGTCCTTCTCTTAATCTCCATGATCCTAGATATAGCACAGTTTATTTGTTAGTTGTGTCTAGACAGAGATATACATATAGATATACTAGAATAGAACACTCAGTATTTATTAAAAGAGTAAAAATTGAGCCCCGCTATTAAATTGCACGAAGTACTGCTTTACTCTGGAGGCCTTACACAAATGCTCAAACTTGTGCAAATCGACAACACTAAGAAAAAACAATGGCTGTGTGGGAAGGATCAGCTCATACATCACAGCCAGTTACAGGGTTTCCTGCAAGCAGGAAGCCAGAACGAGAATATTTACACATAAAAGAGCTAGAGAAGCTCTGTGGTCTGGGGAAGATTTCTGCCTTGAGTGTTTTCCCAGCGCTGGCTCAGAAGGTTGCCAACCCCAACATGGCTGCCCTGCAAACTGGAGCCAGCATTTGATCAGAAAGCAGGAAAATCCCTGGGGAGCTGAGGATGCATGGCTTCTGGTGTTAGTTCTCAGTTCTAAGGCTCGGAGTCACCCCAAGTCACCCTTCCACTCGCCCAGTATGTGCCGTGTTTGATATTTAACCCCTAATTCTGGACTAGAAACAGAACAACAAAAACGACAAACTGCCTTTGATCTTTCCAGGGACAGCGGGAGCTTCTCCAGTTCATTTGCCTCCATTTGGCATTTTGAAGGGCCTCCAACTGTTTTTGGCTCCCACCCTCTGAAGGGAAGCTTGGCAGTCCTCAGTCTGCCCTGGACCTGTTCTGCTTGCTACAAGTCTTGCTAATAAAGAGACTGGCTGGGGAAAGAGGCACGGGGCCTACCAGCAGGAGCCTTCAAAGTTCTTCTAGTCAGCCACCACTGTCAAAGGTAAGTGGAATAGGACCACCACAGAGCAATGTTCATTTGAAGAAAATCTAGGGCAGAAAAGGAAGAGACTAAGATTAACAACAGGGAAAAGAAATAGGATACAAATGTTAGAAAATCTAAATAAATTCTGATTATTATCTATAGAGAATTACAGTGAATTGACAGGATAAAAATAAATGCATGTAAAAGAGAAGCAATTGGAAGTGAAAACAATTCTTATTGGCACTATTCAAGAGAGGAAATAGATATGCAAAAAGACAACTGAGGAACTTTTCAGAAGAACTAAAAAGGGATAGAAACTAAAAGGATAGAAAAACCAGCAGGCTTGACCACACTAGTTATAAGACAGAGGCAGAGAGAGAGAGAGAGACAGACAGACAGACAGAGAGAGGGAGGGAGAGAGAGAGAGAAAGAGAGAGAGAGAGAGAGAGAGATGAAGGGGAGAAAATAATTAAATCCAGTAATGACAGAAAATTTTGCATAAGGTAAATGATCTAGAGCCAAACATCACACTAAAGAGTCAGAAGAATGAATCCTGACCATCTGCATGTGGGGTTTCAGATAATGAATTGAGGCAGAGCGAAACCTTGAATAAATCATTGTCAGTTTACACACAAAGGACACGGACCCCGAATGGAACTGGATCTGTTGTCATTAAACTGGATATTGTAATGTGTGTATTTCTCTTGATAAAAAGAACATTGTTTTGGAACAAAAGTAATGTTAAATCAGAGAAAACAATCTATTCTGAAGAAATCTCTTTGAAGATAAAATAAACATTTTCACATAGTTATCATAAAATATATTTTGTGGAGAGAGTAATCTTAACTTCCCAGAGAAAAAGTATAGACTTACAAAAGGAGGAAGCATAGAATTAAACCATGGTAGTACTTGGGGTTCTTCTGTATTCTGTTTATTAGCAGTGGGAAATTACTAGATTGTGGAGAAGATGGTTCTCTAAGAAAACAAATCCCGTGCAATATATAGTGTGATTTTGACAATAAGAGAAAGTTAGAGATACACTAAAAGGCATAGGCTGAGAAGGAAAATAGGCAATTCTAAACACAATGAAATGAAAAGGAAAATCACAGAATTGTCAAAATATTAGAACTTATTTAAGCCCAAACTTTCTCTGACACATTTACAGTGTCAATGAACTGTTTATTTTTGTGTTTTGAAATTGAATGAATATTACTTACCAGACTGGAATACTGTGCCATTTTCAGAATCAAATTATGGTTAAAAAATTTAAAATAGCCTTCCACAAAAAAATGTAAGAGAATATAAGGTAGGTAGATATCAGAAGTTTTAACAATGAAGGTAAACACAACCATGTTGGCTGGTAACTTATCTATCTTAATTCGTGAGAAGGAGAAAATGCTCCTTAAGTAATAGACTAGTTGAGGCTTGTGACCATCATGAAACATAATGAAATCATCCTAAAAATAAAGGTGTCAATACAAAAATTAGGCAGAATCATGAAGAATAAAAGGTGAGGAATAGGGCAAAGGAGCTAATAATGTATTATTTCTTATTGCTGAAACTTAGTATTTACATATCAAAAGTCAAGAAATGGATGTTAATGCATATTAGTTTTGCTTACAAACTGTGGATCTGTCTTACAACAATTATTACTTAAAATTATTGAAGGTCAGTGAGTTACATTTGAGCCAAGTGTAGCTTGTCTTTATAACAAAAATCTTTGAACAAGGATATATTTTGTATTCTGGGCTCAAAATGAGTCACCTGTGCAAAGCTCTATAGTTATTGATACAACCACTTCCTCAACACGGTCTATTTTGCTAGCTGATTTGTGCATAGAATGATTTAGGGTCACTGAATAAGTTACAATTGTTAGTAAAAATGAATTTAATAAATGTTGTAATCCTAACACCAAAGAAAAATCTTCCTTTTGAGCTACCCTCAAGGTCAATGACATTGACCTTAATTTTTGTGACAGTTGTGTAGAGTGTGGTGGCCACTGTACAGATAAGAAAACCAGAACTCTAGGACTTCCTGTGACATTTACAAGACTCCAGTCTCCATTCCATGCACCTAATTCTCCTCCACCTGCCATATGCTGCTGATTTTATCTTATGTTCCATTACTGGGATTCTAAACCTGAAGAATTTCTTTGGAAAAATTCAGTGTCACTTTGGATCTTTTTTTTTTTTTCTTCACCATCTTGGCCAAATCAAAGAAGTCACAATTCATAACATACCCTGTGAGTTATATAAGAGATCTGAAAGAGAAATCCAGCCGCTCAGTGGATATCACACAGGTAAAGGGTGGTGCCAACCAGCCCCACTCAGTGTGTGAGGCCTCCTCATTACTAACAAACATGGCATCTTGAGCAATTTCCACTGTGATTACTGATACAGAAATGGCATGGGTGTGGTGCCACCCCAATGATCCCAAACAAAACCTGCCTTTTTGTTATATTGTATGATTTGCTTTCAAAGCTGCCTCAAATATCTGTCTACTAGCTGATGATAAACTTTTAAGACAGTTGGTCAGAGACTATCTAAATTAAAAATGATAGGCCAGCTCAAAGAATAGGATGCCTTTTCATCCTAATAAGTGTGTGAGCTGATAACAGTGGGCCTCTGTCAACACCCACCTGGTGACATTCGAGGTACGTTAGTAAATCAGTCTCCCAGAGATGAACTGAATAAGCCAGAACAATGTAGAGTTCCTTTTGAACAATTAGTAAGAACTTCAAGATCATGACAAAGTATTAAAGAAAGTAGGGAACTTTTCAAGGGTCTGGATTTGCTGAGACTACAGAGGTCTCACGCTTGTGGAGCTGATTGTTCAGAGGTGAGCAGTTGTGATAATACCTTCACTAGTGAGTTGAACTGCCAGGAAGAGGCTAAGCTGTGTACTCCTGCACCTGACACCAGGCATTCCATTTTTCCCCCCTAAATTCACCAAGGCTTTATTAAAGCTTCACATACCCAATTTTCTGAGTAATCCATTAATTGAAACTGGTGCTGTGTGTCTTCAATAATCATCTTTTCAGAATTAGGAAATGTCTAATATTCAAGACAGCTCTTTGGTTAGTGCATCCCTCTGTCACTCTTACAATGCCTTTTCCTGCCTTTCCTTTTAAATATTCTGGTACTTACCCTTCCTATTATAGTCAGTGAATCCCCCAGATATTGATCTACATTTTGCATTTTTATACAGAGGCTCCAAAATTATATAAAAACCTGATTGCTTCATTATATTGGTCACTGTTCTGTTATAAGAAAGGACTACATGGGATAATTAACTTATAAAGACAAACGGTGGATTTCAGCTCCTCCTTCTGGAAGTTTCCATTCAGGTTTAGGTGGTCTCATTCACTTTGCAACACTGGCAAGGGCAAAAAATGGTGTCAAGAATTTGTGATGAAACAAACCAGGACTCAAAGACAGCCAGAGGGAGAGCCCAGGCTCCCTCATCCTACTTTGCTACACATACGCAGTGACCTAAGGAACCACCTCCCATGGGTACCCCAGACCAAAGAGATCCCCATTAGGTCCCACACAGACTCACATGTCATGTTCAAATGAAAGCCACCGAAGAAATGAGTGCACTGGCAATAGGAACATGAGATGCAGACACTGCACAGTTAGGAGGCCTATATTTCCCCCGTGGTAAAGTTGGATTTTAATTATTACTCTGACGCTCTTTGCTGCCCACTCAATTGTTGCTCCAGTGCACAGATGTGGACATGGAGGCACAAGTTGGGAAACTCCTCTGACAGATCCCACAGGCCAGACCATGAGGTAGTTCACGGTGTTTGAAATCATTTCATCCCTAGCTTTGCCTTTTGAACTATTGCAGGGCCTGGGTGCAGTGCAAGAGGGAAATGTAAACTTATAAAGATTTATTCATGACTTGTTTTCTCTCTGCTACTTTTTGAACAATTATTCTTCAATCCTTTCTTCCTTCACTGAGATTATTGGTACATTTTAGACATGCATTACGATCACATTCAACATTGAGAATTTGTGCCTCCACGTGATATTTATTTATTTATTTATTTATTT
Source organism: Petromus typicus (assembly GCA_004026965.1). NCBI lineage: Eukaryota > Metazoa > Chordata > Mammalia > Rodentia > Petromuridae > Petromus > Petromus typicus. The sequence goes on along the minus strand of PVIR01004419.1, from coordinate 49,716 downwards.
ATTTATTATTTTTTTGGTTTTTCTGAGACAGGGTCTCACTTTGTCATTCAGGCTGGCCTTGAGCTCAGCCTCAAACTCACATCACAGCAATCCTCCTGCCTCTGCCTCCCAAGGGCTGGGATTACAGGCGTGAGCCACCACGCCAGGCACTGTGGTATGTGGTGCTGGTTGCTGCTGGGTGTGAGTCTCCACACCCAGTATTGTCTATGGTTATCAGGGAATCGAACCGGGGCCCTTGCGCTTGCAAGACAGGTGCCGGAACCACTGAGCTAACTCCCCGGCCCTCCACGTGATATATTTTGGTACTCACTTTTCCCCTCCACCCTGCCCTCCCAGCAATCAACCAATCTCTATATACATAAGCTCTGTTTTCATTTTATCATCACTTTTTTTTCTTTTCTTTCTTTACTTTTGTCATACCTGCCCCCTTTTCCTTTTCCGTTTGAACGTTTTCTTATTTTGCAATACATGTCATAAATTCTGAACCTCATTTACACTTTCAGTTTCTCACATTGATGAAACAATGCAGTATTTACATATCTGCATCCTATTTACCTCACTTATGAATGTGGTCTCAAGGTACATCTATTTAAATATAAATGTCTCTAATTTATCATTTTTATGACTGAATAATACTCCATCTTATTGGAAAAGGACATCTTTATTCACTTTCCATTGATGGGCATTTTGGTTGTTTCCAAACTATTGCAAACTGTGCTACTATAAACATAGGTGAACAGATGTCTCTGTGATATAATGCTTTTCATTATTCCGTGCATATCCCTAGCATGGAAATAGTAGGGTTAAATGGGACTTTGAGTCCTAGATTTTTAAGAAATCTCCACACTGATCTCCTTAGTAGCTGAGCCAGTCTACATTCCCACCAACAGTAGAAAAGGGTTCTTTTTCTTCTGCAGTGCCTCCAGCATTTGTTGTTGATTGATTTCTTGATAGCAGCCATTCTTTCTAGAGTAAGATGCACTCTCAATGTTGTTTCAATCTTATCTTTTGAATGCCCAATGATGTTGAACATGTTTTCATATGGGTTTTTTTTCCTGTGAAATACATTTCAATGGAATTGTCAACATTGCTGTGATACTTTTGACAAAAATGATATTGAAGAAAGCTCTGCATAAATTCTCTAGAGAAGTAGTCTGATTTAAAGAGATCATTATAACCATCAATACTTACATGATACTATTCCTTACCATGCTGTATTTTAAATGTTTAATGTACATGGACATACACAATCCCTATGAAACCATAAGGAAAGTTCATTTACAGTCCTGTTTTACAGATGAATGAATCCAGGTACAAGGAAATTAACTAATTCAGGTCCTGGTAGTTCCAGTGCTGTCCTTTGTCATTCTGGACTCAATAATCATTTTAATATGCTCTAAGTCTTCTATTGTCTTCTAAATAGCATATATTTTTAAAATTCCAATCTTTATTGGTACATTATTAATAAACATCATCATCACATTCAACATTAAGAGTTTGTATCAGCATATGACATGACTTCTCTTTTTTCCCCTTCCTCCACCAAACCTGCAACTACCCCACTCCCTATATACATAAGCTTAATGTTCCCTTTTTCTTATTACTATCACATTCTTTTTCCCCTTGTTATTTACTCCTACACCCTGTTTCCTTTTAAACATTTTCTAGTATATATAGTTGATGTTGTGAAATAGAAAATACCATATATTTTTTCTTTTAATTTGATTTGAAAATACTGGCAGTCTTTTTAGTGTCTAAATTATGTGATCCTGGAGAGGCAAACATTATTTCTAAATGACATTCAAATAATTACCATTCACTATCAACAGTGCAATTATGTGTTGTTTTTTACATGGAATTCACACCCTTTTACTTAAAAAAAAATAAACAGTTACACAAAGAATTAGGAAATTTTGTTTTCACTTAATGCTTACTTCAGAGAAAGACACAGTGATTTCATTATTCTGAATCTATTGATTACTCTCCAGACATACTGCTTCTGTAATTAGGACAAGTTGTAATCAGCCACATTCTGAATCGCCCTGAATAACCATCCTGCATTTGTTCAGTTGTCCTCTTTTAAATATAATAGTTTGAGATTTTCAGGTAAAGCATCATTTGTTTGAGAATAATTGTTACAAGAAATTTTGGTGAAAGTGTGTGTGACTATATTCGCTTCAGGGGAAATTTTTATATTGTTCAGTCCCACAAAACTTCTCTGTTGTGTGACAGTAAACAATAAAGCCTTGCTGGTTTATGTTATAATTAGTTATATGGTACAGTATCTTCATGTAATATCTCATATAAAAGTACTTTTACTCTTCTGTTGTTTTGTTTTTTGTTTGTTTGTTTTTAATATGGTCTTTCTATGTAGTTCAGTCTGGTCTGGACTTACTATGTAGCCTCAGCTGGCCTGAAATTCACCGTGATCCTCCTGCCTCAACCTTCTGAGTGCTGGGATGACAGACGTGCACCACCATGTCTGGTACTTGTACTAATTTTCACTTTTAGGGTAAAATTCATTTAAATATTTTAATAGTTAAAAACCAACTAGCTAAAAAACTCAGTAAAAGGTAAAACACTACATGCATACATCAGAGACAGTGCTATAACAATGAATCAATATCCTGAAGTTCTCTGGGATTCTATTTGCATGAAAAATTCAGTAACTTGTCCAAATATTTTACAATCCCAACAATGTTTTTTAGGTTTTAGTTATCTATGTATCTTACTGTGTTTCTGAAAGCAATGTATAATCACACTTGGAAATGAAATAATTGGCACACATACTCAAAAACATGATTCTACTTCACTGTTCTTTGTATTTAGTACAATCAAAAGGAATTAACATTTGCTTTACAAATGACGGTTTTCATAAGAGTAGAAAGTAAATATATTGAAGTAATATACTGAATAAAGTACTTAAATCTAAAATATAGAAATAATTTTCTATGGATGAGATGTCATTACTTACATATAGATGACTAGAATAGAAATAGAGCGAGCAAGACAATATCAATTATTACTGAGTGTATGTTACTCTCATCATTGTTGGTAGAAGTGTCAAGTGGTACAAATATATTTGGAAATTCCCTAAAATGTTAAACAGAAAGTTTGAAAAAGTTTGATATTTCTGTCAAGTTTAGCATAAAGTGATCATATCCCTGACTATCTAACTTTGAAGAAAGAACATTTTCATTTGCATAAACATGGGCACAAATATTTTCTACAGTTTAGCTGTGACACCAAAAAAAAAAAAAATGGAAACAAATGGAATGTTATTTGTGGGGTACGAAATTAAGCAAGCACTGGCACACAATGGAAAGTCCTCAACACTAAGAGAAAAAACTGCTTATGAGCAAAATACTTCCATTGAGACTCAAGGATGTTTTACTGAGTGAAAAAAATTAGTCTCCAAGTTACATACTGAAGGATTTCATTTACATCACAATCATGAAATAAAATTTTAGTGACAGTAGACAGTGGTGTGGCTATCAGGGGCCAAGACAGAGAAGCTGAACTTCCAAGGGAAGGCATGAAGACCTTTTTTGTATTTTTGAAGTTCCAAATCAGGATCCCATATGGTTACAGAAATCCCTATATATGGTAAAAGTTTAATAGACTTATATGCTGAAAAAAAATTTTTTTAAAGCTAGTAAAATCAAAATAAGGCATTTAGTATGGTCAGTAATATTTTGGAGATGTCAATTTCTCAGCTTGGACGGTGTTCTCTATTATACACAATAGTATGAGGTGACCTTGAGGAATAGTGTCACACAGCTTGCTAGGATATTTTTGAAACTTATGAGATGCTATTATTTAAAAGTTTTTAAATATGAAAACTAACTCAGGAAATCTGTGCGCATGTTATGCATTTAAAATTATAAATTTCAAACTATTATCTACAGTAGTGGGTTTTAAAACATATTAGACTTTTAGATCATATCTTCTCTAATGTTTATTTTTCTTTGTGAAACAATAGTTCCAAGGCAATATTTAATCTTTCAAGTTGATAGTTAAATGGCTTAGAACATATATATGTGTCATAAGGAAGGACATTTACATTTGGAATTTAGGAAGTATTTTAACTGGATTGAGTTGAAATCATACATAAAATTTAAAAACACATTGTTTTGTACCATGTGCTTATTTTTATTTCTATGGTGATGACAAACTTTTAGCTATGTCATCACATCAACGGTTTCCCCTGAAGTCGGAAGATAACTACACATTGTAATAAAGGTTGTAATGACTTAGGGTGTGTCATTTAATCATTACTCATTTTAATTGCAATAGTTTATCAATATGATGGAAAAAATGGTTCCTTATGAAACTTTGTTCCATTTTTCCTTATCTGATTTCATGAGCCAAGTTTCTGAAAGATAAGGAAGAACCAAGTAGGCGAAGTGTTCATTTCTGACTAAGTTCACTCATTTTCCCAACACTGCTGATTTCCATAGCAAAATGTAATGGGTTGAATAACTCTTTTGTGAACAATCTATTATAATATATTTTTTCCAGACAGAATAATTACCTAACAACAGGAACAGCATGTTACAGAACACTCACTATTATCTTTTCTGAAATGAAACAGAACTTTTCAAAAGAGGGAGGAAATAAATCAATAGAGCTCACAAAGCAATATGTTGGGGACAAAGGATATTTAATGAAAGAGACACCATGAAGGTTAGTGCTTTGTTCCGTGGGCTGATGATTACTGTTAGGATAAAAGGGCAAAGCATTATTGGAAATTTTAGATAATTATTTCAATCTATTATTTCCTTTCATATCGAAGACCACATCTGATTGTGATGAGACTATTTTTAACGTGTTCTGCAAATAACTGAGGATGAACGGGGGGGGAGGGGGACTCTTCAGACTATGAGGCAGAAGATATTACCCAAGTAATTTTTAAGAGAGTAGATTTAAGTATGTCAATCCAGGTCAATAGCGAGTTCCTGCTTATTAGAATATAAACTACTAATATAATAGAAAGCATTGCTATAACCTTCAATACCATATTCAGAGCACTGTCCAGCATACTTAGTGATTCTCTTGTATTTGTTAGGCATTCTATTCAAACAGGATTAAACCTGGCTCACCTTGTTTCTGAAAAAAAAATACTTAAAGTGGCAGGAAATTTCACTATTAACACATTGTGGTAGACTGAATTGTGTCTCCTAAAATGATATAGGCAAGTCCTAACTCTGGGCTCTGTGACTGTTCTTATTTGTAAATAGGAACTTTGAATGTGCTCCTAACTTAAAGGAATTTCTGGATTCAAATTGGATAAAGAAAAAAAAGAAGTACTTCTAAGATGAGCAGAGGACACAGAGACCCGCACTATGGAAAGGGCCATAAGAAAGTTTCAGGGTAAGAAAGTCCATACCTTTCTCACCCTGGGACTAGCAGGCCAGCACAAATATTTTCCTCGCAATAGAAGATACACAGATGTGAAGACAGAAACATGCAAGTTCCCATAATTTCTAGACTGATTTGATTCTTATTTGCTGCTGTATTACACTGGCAAACCAAGCCCAACAAATGAAGAAATGTTCTCTTCTGCTTTGCTGAAAGCAGATGCAGTTCTATGAAAAAGGCCATAAATTCAGAGAGAGTTGTTGGAACAAGACAGGTCACATAATTTGCTATATTCAGCTGCAGAGTAGAACACATTCTTATATTCTCTTCTTTTCTTAAGACCTACTTTCTTTAGACTTTTAAATATCCTTTCATTTTTAAATTTGTAACCACCAGCTTGTGCTCTGGTTCAGTCCTTGGGTTTCTTTCCATACACTCACTTGTAAGCTTTCTCCCTTGGTTTCCTAAGGTAGGCATAGGCGATAAACATGTCGTGCTGCTCTTTATAGATGTGCCCTACGTACACAGAGGAGAGCTTAGCACAAAACGATGCTCTTCTGGTGAGGTACATGCATTTTGAATAGATTCATCAATAAATCAATATGATGATGATTTTGTGACTTTTATCTCAATCTGACCTCTAAATTCAAGATACACATATGTCCCTGCCTCTTTTAGACTTCTACCTGCGTACCAAAACAGTTCAAATTGATCTTTTGAAAACTTGAATTAAATTTTTTCTTCTTAGACTGTCTCCAAACAAGTAAATAGGAAATTTGTTCTTCTACTTGCTAATACCTACAACCTTGAAGATACATTCAGTGTCTTCCTTTCTCACACGCTTGATGTTTTTCATAGATCTGTTTATGTCTACCACCACTTTGAAAGTTGATGTGGCAGTCTCTCACAGTTACACATGGTCATGGGGTCTTCCCCATATGAAACAACCCAAAGAGTCTACTTGTTGGAACTATCTCTCCATTAAGAAAATGGATAAACAAGGTTTTGATTTCATACAACAGAACACTACCCAGAAATAAAAAGTAGCAAAGTCTTGGCATGTGTGACAAATTTGGTGAATCTCAGAAATATGGTGAGTAAAATATGCCAGGATAGAAAAAATGCATACGATATGATTTATATGGACTTCTAGAAATCCATGACAAATTTATGGGGAAAAATCAGAACTGAATCAGCCCACAATGGTGGTGAAGGATTCAGAAAAGGCCTCTGCCAACTCCTGTGTTGATGCAAAAAGAGAGAGAGGGAAACACCGACAGAAACAGAGACTAAGACAGAGTCAGAGACAGAGAAGACAGAGGAAAAGAAGGGAGTATATTACCCAGGTACCACACTTGCTATTGAAAAAAAATGATTGGATTCTATTTAAGTTATGTGCCTTTCACTCTATGTATCTTATGAGTCGATAAAGTTAGGAAATGCAAAATGTCATTCAGTCATTTATTCTTATGTCAGGTAAGATTTGATCTCACTTATTTTGCTTTGGAAAATAATTGAGATTTGGCTATCTCTTCATCCTCTACTCTCCAATACTCACTCTACCACAAAGAAGTCTCTCTCCCCACCACCCGCTCCGTGTGTGTGTATGTGTGTGTGTGTGTGTGTGTGTGTGTGTGTGTGTGTGTGTGTGATGCTGTTTTTGGAGCCTGACTCTGGTGCATTGGTCTACTTTCCCATCCTCTCCTGACTAGTATCCTGACTCAATTTCTAGAACTGCATAATGCAAATTAATTTCTGACTGCAAATCTGTCCCTTCCTTGTCCTTCTCTGATTTTTCTCTACTTTTCAGGATTATCTTGTCTATTTCTACTAAGATTTACAAACAGATTATCGGTTGTACAGGTATGGACTTTGATTAGAGTTCAATTACCCAGATAAAATTGCTGGAATTGTCATTTTGGTCATATTGAATTTTCCTACATAAAATACATGCTGAAGTGTAGGTGTTGTGAGAAACTACAATTTTATCACATCCTCCACAAATATATTGTCCATGTTCTATCAGGGCTATCTCCTTTCCCCCACATTAAATACTTTATAATTTTTATAAATTACTTTATAATTAATAATTATAATTATAATTAACTTATAATTTTCTACTATAAATAACATCATCATACACTATCTTTTCTACTACTTATCCAGATACATAAATATACAAAAAATTATTTATATTTTCAGAAAAAACATATTATTATTTGAATAGTCTATCTGTAGTGATTTTAGGTTCTCTAAATAATCAGAACTATTACTTGGTAATAATAGACAAATTTGAATTTTCCTTTCAATTACTTTTATTATTTTTGTTTTACAGCACTAAGGATCAATGTTAAGCAGAAACAATAAACTTATGTTATTTCTTATGTTCTTCATTTTAAAGTGAGTTATTCTAACATCTTACCATGAAGTGTAATTTGTATGAAAGATTTCTAAAGTTACTTTTGATCAACTTATTTAAATGTCATCAATTCTTGTGTTGCTAAGATACCTTATCAAGAGTCAGTTGAGGATTTCTCAAGTAAGTTTTTATTCCACTTGTGAAAAACTGTACTTTTTTTCTCATTTACTATGTTGATAAGGCAAATGTCATTGATACAGTTTCCAGTTTTAAGTGAGTATTACATTTTTCTTTTCTGGCAGAAGCCCAAAGTGATTACAAATTACTTGGAATTTTCCTAAGCTGCAGTTGTTGACATGTGAAATGTTCTCCATTGAGGGGGTGTGCTGGGGTGTAGTAGAGTTAACTGAGACATGAAGGTGTTGAACACAAGTGAATTAATACTTGGATGGTTTGTCAGCTGAATGGGCTGCCCAGAGCCAGGAGGGGGCGCCGAGGTGGGGTACACGGGCCAGGAGGCCTCCTTGGAGCCTCCTCTTTTCCTCTCTGCCTCTCTCCCGCTCTCTTCCTGGATGGATCCCTCTGCCATCACGCCCTTTTATCGTGATGCTTCTGCCTCAGCCACACAGAGAGCAAAACTTCTGAAACTGAGAGCTGAAATAAACCTTTTGTCCTTTGAGTTGTTGTTCTTAGGTGTTCAGTCACAGTGGAATGTAAAAATGGCTAAAGCACAAGCTCTTGTTAGCTTCTCACAACGTGTTTTTGAGAATTCTATTCTTGTTTTTTTTTTTTTTCTTTGAATGAGTTTGTATAACAGGGAAATTATCTGTTGGCATATTTGTTAAATATCTGAGCCTGGTACCTTCATTTTTAACATCTTATATGTTGTTTTTTTATACTTACTTTTAAAACATTTAACTTACTTTAGGGTTAGTAAGCATTCATATAATTTATGAACCTTCCATTCAGTGTTTCTTTGGAAACTGGAAATCTGGCTGTTTATCACAAATGAAACTTAAAATACTTTAGATGCATCAAAGATGGAGAGAGTATCTATGATGTTTAGTTTTAAAGGATAACTCAGTGAAGGAACACTATCCAGTTCTTTCAATTAAACACAAATCTAGGTGTTTCTGCAGAAGTGTTTTGAGAATGTGGCTAAATTCTGTAGCCCTTTGACTTTAAATCAAGAGGAATGATCTTGATGATATGGGTGAGTCTCATTCAAAGATTTCTCTGAAAAGCATTTATTCTGCCATATGACATCAGCACTGATTCCTGCCCAAGAATTTCCAACCCATACTTTTGTTCTGTAGACATCATACTTCTAGCCCCTGCCTATCACATAAATGATATCCTCCAAATCTATTCTGTTGCTTCTATGTTTTGGGAAATCCTTAATTTACAGTGTTTTGGATAAACTCAAATTCTCTTGGTTCTTCACCAGCCCTTTCAGCTCCCTCAGTCAATAGATGCCACAGGCTTTTGTTTTCTACAGTTATTCTTTATTCAACTTTCTCTCAAACTCCGTATTTCATTCTGGAGCTCTCAAAAGAGAGAAGCATTTATATCTCTTGTATTAGACAGTGGGAATGCAGGTCTGCAATTCTACTTATAGAACCCAGCAGACTGGTAAAGTCTGTCTTGTTCAATCCCTTTAAGAGCAATATCGTGATGTGGAGGCTGATTGTGTCACATTCTTATGCTTGCAAGTCTGCACATCAGCGCTTCCTGCCTCATCTTCCTAACCAGCCCCACCATCACCATCTCTGCAGTTGGGGAAAGATTGCTTAGTTTTTCCTGTTTTAACATTCCATTGAATAGAGACTTTGCAGATTTTCTTTTTTATATAAATTTTTAATATAAAATTAAAGTTTGTAAATGTTGTATCAGAAGGATTTAGGTAATCCTTGGGAAATGAGAAAATATGAACTGCACCCTGTCATTCTTTCTGTGTTCTAACTTTGTGTCCTCTTCCAACATCCTGACTACAGAGTATAATAGCATACCCTACTGAGAAAGAGAACTGAAGGCTTAATGGAGGAAGCAAAATGCTTGAGAGTCCTTGAGGTTAATGCCGTGTGTGCTTGTAAGCCACGTTCTCCATTTGAAAAGGAACAATTATTAACATACCCAGGGAGGTTCTCTTGCACTTGTGTGATTGGTTTGTTTTACATATTTTTCTCATACATAGTCCATGTGAGTAACGATAGCAGATGAAAGAAATACACATCTGAGTTTGAAACAAAGACTAAAACCATCTTTAGCCCAAGGAGTAGAGCTCAAAGATTTGTTCTCAAACTGGAAGAAGAGGTCACAACTGATAAGCAAATGAGCAAGAGCATACAGTACGTGCTTGGAATTAGTCAAGCCTGGGTCAGTAAGTATGAGTTTCAGAAATGCCATCCATGTGTGAGGTTAGACTCATGGCACCACAGAGGAAAAACCAAGTTACGGGGTTGTTTGTCCCAATCATCAGTAAGTTTTTGGCCCAAGACAAGAACTCTTGTCCTGGCTCTTAGAATTCACTGTGGCCACATAACATTGTGTTTCTAAAACACATGGAACTATCTTTTCTTATTGTCACCCACATGATTTAATACAGAAAAATAAACTGCCTGAATGCTATCAGAGTATTAAAATTCAGCATCCACTTTGAAAAGAACACCCTTGATTTACGACCTCAGGAAACTGGCCCTGTATTTTCCAGTTTGATTAAAAGTAAAATAATAAGAATTATGATATTTCCAAAGATGGCCAAATTTTTTGTTTGTTCCAGCTGAATCTTTCAAGTATACTTGCTTTCAAATGCACTTTTTCTACAGTTTGACCATATGAGTCCTTTCATGTTTGCTCATTTTCAACTTGTTCATACCTAATAACAATTTTTATAAAATAATATATATTTAAATGCATTTGAAAAGTTAGCTTTCTATTATATATATAATTTATGTTTTATTTTATAATATACAAACACTTTTCATGATTCAGAATATACTGAAAGTGATTTTCTTGAAAAAAATTAAATTATGCTATTCTTCAATTAAAACATAGGCCTTAGGTTACAGGGAGTATAAATTCAATAGTATGAAATTTAATATAAAACAGTGTATAACTATACTGTATTTATAAACTGTCAAGGATAATGAAATATGAAAACAATACATTTCTTAATAGCATTAATGGATTCAAAGTGACATTTCTAAAACCTCACATTCTTAAGGTCTATAGTGTTCTTCTTTCACCAAAGGATGATGATCCTCAATAAACACATTTATATTATTTATGGGGCATCATTTTATTATTTGACTGAAATTATATGAAAGCAAAAGGAAACAGGTAAGTTTGTTTAAATGTGTTCTGTCAAAATGGAGAAACATATGCAGCTCTAACAGTAAAATCCTAAGATACAACTTTTCTAGGTGACTCTCATCTACATTCCACTAAAAAAAGAGAACATACACCATCATAATATGTTTCCATGGCAACTATTTTTTATGTTGAAAATAAAGTGATGAACCACTTCAGAAGATTGCCCTTCATAGCTTTGTCCAAATAACTGTCTTTTTACTTATCCATCCTGAGAATTATCAATCTATATTATTTTAATCTTTGCTCACACATAACAACCTGAAGGACAAAGGTTGTCTTTTGCTGCATTTAGCAGCTAGTAGTAGGTAAGCAATCAAGCAAGATGAACACATGATTTACGACAGCGTTTGGCTGAGTTAGTTGTGCTTCGTAACACTGCTAAAGGACTTTTTAAGGCTCTAAAATGGGCCCAAACTGTGATGCTAAGAACTTTCAGGTTCTATTGGCCCCAAATTGACATAACCAAAGCATCATCAGTGTTTTATTTTTTTAAAATTATTATGAGTAAATTAACTCACATTAAATTACTTAAGCCACCCTCCATTTTTAATTATCAAAACTCTAAAATCGTCTAATTCCAAGCTGTATCTATGGTTCAACATCACTCAGTTTCTTAACCTCTTGACGTTTACTTGTTCTGGTACAAAATGGAAGTCATACTTCTCTCACTTTCTCAATGAGACTAATTTTAGAATAAAATGATGAACTGAGGCACTTCTGTTCAGTAACCAATCCTCCTCTGAGTAAATATGGCGAGTGTCTGAGGGACCTGAGTCATTTTTCCAGTTATCCTGTGGGGGCAATGGTGGCACATTCAGACACGCAACCAGCATCTCACTCGACAGTGCAGCAAGCATTTCGCTGAGATGGCAATTCTACCTCCTTCCCCCAGAGGTCTACTTCTAGCTATTTTTAAATGTTTCTCAAATTCATCAATGAGGGCTTTTTCCTATTTCATAGAGCGTCAATCAGAAGGCATCCAATGAGGTTCTGGAGGTAGGAGGTGAAAGGTGACGTCACTAAGACTCTCCCACTTAGAACCCTAAGTTGCCACGGAGACCCAGACCCTGGAGATGTCATGCCTGGGCTACCACCAGCTGTTGCATTTAAGCCTATCTCCACATCCTTCCACCTCAGACTCGGAAATGCAGGAAAAAGACTGAGATAAATTCCAGCCACAGTTGATAATTGGTTGGGACTGTGATTATTTGAGTGTGTGTGTGTGTGTGTGTGTGTGTGCGCGCGCGCGCGCGCGCGCGCGGGCATACATGCATGCCTGGAGGGAAAAAGGGTTATCTTGATTGTCTTGTATGTGGGAGGAATGTTAATATTTGTTTATAAGACAAAGTATTCTTTATAAATACAGATCTCAAATTCCCACTGAGACTTGAGATCTATCCCCTTTCCCATTACTCTTGTCAGGCTTTTATTAATAAAGTACATTGAAAGTGGAACCATGTGGTTTCTAAATTTTAGCCATCAAAAGTGATGCTACTTTTGCCTTGTGCCTGGAAAATGTGCTTTAGGCACCTTGCACGATGCCTGACTTCTGGACTTACCCTTGATGGAAAGGCCACATGGTCCTTGGCAATCCAGCTGGACCCTACATCAACAGGGAGTGTCCACAGCCATCCTAGGTACAGGATAGTCCACCCTGGATGAGACGTCAGCCATGGCTGACCTTTCCACAGTGTCAGCTATAGAAGTATGATTACAAATGAAATGTTGATTTAAAAAAACTGTGTGGAAATTACTATGCAGTACTCAGGACACTGTTTCTTTTCTTTTAAAGTTCCATATACATGAAATATGTCTGAGGGAGATAGTTTTAAGACCAGAAAATGCCTGTACAATGTGGGGAGGACTGACAGTTGCATATGCTTATGAAACTCCACATTATCACACTACAAAGCATCTCTAGAAAGTTATCTTGAATTAAGTAACCCTTTCTGAACAACCTTTATTTTCCTTCTAACTCATGTGTCGCCTGTCTTTCTCCACATTTACTTTGGGTTATTGCCCAGGAGTTGGATTTTTGGATTATAACAAGAGCTTTCTTCAGACAACATTATTCTGAGTTCTGTTATCTCAGATTAGTATAATTTGCCCCAAGCCTTTTTGAACTCCAGCTCCACACTTTACCTTTTTACCTTTTCCTCTTATGTGACAGGTTTCCACCCATGGAATAAATGTACCTGGTGAGCTCATTTTCCACCCCGTCTTCTAGTTTACAAGCTGACAGTTGAACTTCCAGTGCCAAATTGAAAAATATCGGAAATCACAAATTTCCATATACTCCAGACCTACTGAAATAAAATATTCTTATATCCATTCATTGTATCTTATCTATTTTGCAAACAGGCTTTTCTTAACTAACACATTTCTTCACCAATGCTGTTAGAATCTAATGTCTTAATCTTTAAAGAAACATAAAATCCACAGCTACTCCTTGTAAGTGACTGAGAAAGCCAAGCAGCTTGTTGAACTTGGATTCACCACATAGAAAGCTGGTTAGAATGGTGGAGGGTATAGATTAATTGCAGAAAATTATAGCAGACTGTTTCATCTGCTTCAAGAAGATCCACAGTTTTCATAAATGGCACCATTTTCTGTCTGTCCAGGTGTCTCTATTATTATTATTCTTTCATTACACAAGCTCATTGAATGTTAATATTTCAGTCATTTAGCCATTTCAGTCCTTTAGTTAATTTTCATTGGAGCCTGAGGCCAAGATCTTTGGTGTCTATGTGTCAAAAACATGCATTAATCTAATTTTTAGATCTAAATTTTGACTTAAAAGGGTGGTCTTATTTTCCTCCTTATGCCCTAACACCATTATTCTTCAAAACAAAATCACTGGAGGAAAAAGAATATAAATATTAACATAAATATTTCCTAACTTAAATAATATGTAAAAATAAGAACAGTAGACTGTGACATGAATAGATCTTTAAATGTTTAAAACCTACTGTTTAATTAATGGTGGGTAATTATTTCCTGTTTATTTTGCTGAGGTTCAATCTGAGGTTTCACTGCTGATATGTTTGCATTAGTTTGCAACATATTTGATATTTATCATCCTTAGAGAGTGTGATAAATTTGAGGCTGCTTTAATTTGTACTTAACTTCACCTTAGTTTAATGTAAAGAGTTTAAAATCCTTTCATAAGTGATTCCCAAAGTCTAAAATTATCATCTTGACATAGGAGCCAGACCTTACTTGGAGGACCTATAATCCACCAGTTTGGGAGGCAGAGACAGGAGAATCTCAAGTTTGGGTCCAGCCTGGACAATGTAACAGTTTGGTCAGATCCTCTCTCAAAATTAAAAGTAAAAAGGATTGGAGAGTTTGTTCGATACACAGGACCTGGATTCAGTCAATGCTTTGTACTGAAAACATAGTTTTATTTAAGTTCACTGACCTATTACAGTTTTATTTGTCTATCCTACCCAGAAAATCATTATCCAAATAAATGTCAAAAAGTTACTTCCCAAAACTCTTATGGCTTTTTCAGTTTCGGGGCTCAAAGTTAAGAATTTCAACTATAATGAGTTGATTTTTGTATATTGTACGAGAAAAATGTCTACTCTCACTGTTGCTCATGTAGATTCCAACCCTGTATTTGACAAGACTGTTGTGCTGCCATGGATCAGTATCAGAACTTCATTAGAGGTCAGTTGAATGTTAAGTGCATGACATTAATTCTAGCTTGCTTCTTTTGCCTCTTTGGTCTATGTAGTTTTCTTGTCCAATATCATACTCTATTGATATAATTTTTGATATATTTTAAAATCAGACTGTGTGATGTCCCAGCCTGGAAATTTTGGTCATATTTCTTTGTTTATTTAGTTTACATAAAGTTTTATATACATTTTACAACTTTTCTCAGGAGTTTCAGTGTACACCTCTGAAATAAACCCAAAAAACTAGGCAGTGAATTCAGAAAGATGGTGGAAAAGGTTGTCAAATGTTGTTGCTGTCATTACCCTCAGAGCTTTGATCTTCCTCCCCAAATGTGGTTACAAAGCATTTCAAATTCCAGCAAGTCTTTGCAATAGAACAGTCTCAAAGGCTAAACTCAAGTCAGTTTCATATCTTTGTATTTACCAGCTTCCAATATTAACTGGTAACTCCTCAATATTTTGTTAGATCTTTGATGCCGTCTGTGTATCTCTTCCTCACTCACTCCCTGCCAAGACACCCCCTCTGTGTCTCTTTCTCTTTGTCTTCTCAGTCTCACTTTTTAATGTATATTTATAGGGAAGTTTGATTCAAATAAAATGAGATGCCTGTATCAAACAAAGAAATGTCACAGATTTTTAAATAATTTATCAAATTTCTTCATAGTTCAGTTAATTATATATCTCATATCATTTTACTCAAATTTTCTATTTGTATTCCTATTGCATTCTCAATCACAGTTATTAATTTACAAGGCAAGAAAGTCCACAATTAAGCACTTTACCTCTAATTAAGATAAATTTATAACATGATACAATTATTTTCTTTTGTTTTTACTCATCAGTCTTAATTACCACACTCCATTA
The DNA here is from genome assembly GCA_004026965.1 of Petromus typicus. Taxonomy (NCBI): domain Eukaryota; kingdom Metazoa; phylum Chordata; class Mammalia; order Rodentia; family Petromuridae; genus Petromus; species Petromus typicus. The sequence continues at coordinate 34,077 of PVIR01004419.1, read as the reverse complement.
TGGTGTGGGAAATCAATTTAATGGGCCATAATTATTTTTAAAATTAGCATATTTTTGAAAAAGTGAATGCACAACACACAACCAAAGGAATAATTTTCTGATAGCTTGTTTATGTAAGTAAACATATACATATTAACATTTACTTCCTAAGCACTGAATGTAGAAAAATATGAAATACGCATGTATATGTATATCCTGTGTTATAGTTTTTAAGAAATGTAAAGTCACTAGTTCAAGATTTTGTTTCTCATTTTATTGTTTTAGTAATAATAATATATTTCATTTCTTTCGATTTTAAAAATAAAATAATGAAATATATTACAATATATTAAAAGCAGTAAATTGTATTCCTTACCTAACCTCTATGATACTCTGATTTGCTTAATTACTGTATTTTTTTTCTGATTATGTTCTTCAAGGAACTTTAAAAACATAATTTAATGTAAATATTCTGACATTTGTTGTGAATGAGAACAATCTTGATTCTCACATTTAAATGAAAAATTTAAATTGTATTTTCATATAATTTTCTTTCAATACTTTGAATATATTTCTTTATTACAACTTACCTCCCAGACTACATTTAAGTAGTTCATGTCAATGTGATTTTCTTCTTTTCTTGGTTTTCAATTATTTTTTTTTCCTCTTGAGATGACAAAATATTTCACTTTCTTTTCAGGGAGAAAAATGAAAAAAATTCAAAATCTGTCTTCTGACCTGTCTTTTGAACATGACACATGGCTCTTTTATGTTAAGCTGCCAATTCTTTTACACATCACTTTGTAAATTTTATCTGTTTCTAACAGCTTTCCAAACAGTTAGGACACCCCAGTAGATTGGAAAGGGGGCAGAGAGAGTAAAGAGAGGGATAATTAAGACATGTATCACAGGACTGTAATCATGTAACACGAATGTACTATTATTAAAAATGCCTCCCACACAAAAAGAATTCTTGACAACTTCTGCATCAGTTTTTCTCACCCACATTTCTTATAATTTTCTATTTTTCTTGAATTTCAGTTGCACAGGGCTGAGAAAGCTACCACTGCATGCTAATTGTCTCATCAGCCTGACCAATATTCACGCAGAATTTTAATCAAGTGAGGCTTTGAGGAGTATACTTACTGTCTTTAGGTTTTCAAAATTTGGTCAATGCTCAGTTCTGCAAAGTTTGATTTTCTTCTTGTCTATTCAAATTAAATTGTTCTCTGATTTTCATGTTGGTAAACTCAACATGGAGCATCTTTTTAGTCTTTACTTCTGTGTAACTCTGTGCCTTGCCAGTCATTTAATCATCAAATTGCATTCTTGGCTTGAACTCTGAGATCCCATTTACTTTTGGTCCATATTCTACATTCCCAGAGCTCTGTATCATTCTATATTTTTAGTTTTTCCTAGCCATAGACATTGTTGTTACTAGGACCACCTACAGATTAAGCATAAGAGATGCATAACTGTTATTAGAAATCTTGTTTTACCTTCACCAGAATAAATGGTGAAATTTATAACTGTATACTTATTTACACACTAGGTTTTTCCAATGGCATGTTCCACAAACACTACTAATTCAACCTGAGCAAACTACTGTTCCTAGGGGAGCTTTTAACATGCAATCCAATCCAGCAGACCCTTTTCTAGGAGATAATTATTTCATCACCTCTGTGACCCAAGAAATCAAATGCAAAGATGATGCCAATTTTGCCCTTTTTTATTGGATAGATTATGTCTAATACATCACCTTCTTCTCATTCTGTGGTGTTAGCATCTCTTGGCTCTGCATGTGTTTCTCTAAGTTCTCGGTCTCCAAATTCTGACTTTTATAAAGTCTTACTCCAACTACTGCAGTCGTTTTCCTTCTGTTCCCCACCCCCGGGATTCTCTACTGCATCCATAATCATAAATATAATCCTAACAGTGCTCCCTACTCAATACATAGTAGTATTAAGTAGCAATATTTAACACCATTCATAGCTTTTGTTTTACCAAAATTTATGTATTAAAACCTTCACTGTTAATAGAATTAGAAGGTGAAACTTAGGGATCTAATTGGCTTTACTGAAGTCTCGAGTGTAGAGGGCCTATGGAGGATTCAGGCCCTGAAGAGAAAAGAGAGGTAAGAGTTTGCTCTCCACGACACACGGAGGCAACAAAGAATGGCGGCCTGTTAACCAGGGAAAGGGCTCATCAGGAACCTGACGGTGCCGAGACTCTGGTTTTAGATTCTCAGCTTCTACTACAGTAAAACATAAGTGTGTGTTGTTAAAAATGTCATTACCTTCTATTCAGGCGAAGCAGATTAACTGAGATACCAGGGAACCACAGCTGTAGTCTCCCACAGAATTTTCCCTTAACATAAAATATACTTGAATAATTTCATAGTAATAATGATCTTTATTAGAATGACCACTCTCAAAAAGACTTAATAATTGAAACTCTCACATAGTATGGCTTATAAATTAATGGGATAAAATAAATCTAACAGAAATTTTAATTATTATCATGTCATAATGATTATTTCATAATTTACTATTCTTAAAAATTGCATTCCTAAAAGCAATACTATAGACCTTTAATAGATATTTACGTTATGAATATATATTGAATATATATTGTAGTTACATGCCATGGCATCAGGAGGATGGAAATGTAGTAGGTGTGAAATAGCAAGCTTCTAATTATTAAATAAATCAATAGATATGACAGAAATTATTCTATCAAGTAACATGCTAAGGTGTGTTACTGTCTGAAAAGTATCTAACTTCCAGGAAAGATGGGGGGAGGGATTGAGTTAAGATTAAAACACAATATTGACTCTAAAGTCCAACTCACTCCAAATCCCAGACTTCTTGTCTTGAAAGATTTCTGTTTGAATTGTTTGAATTTATGATTGAATTGCTTTTGTAGAACTGAAAATTTGTAACAATTCAAAATCCTTAGGGAATACATGAATTCTTCATAGGTCATAATGAAACTGCCTGATTGGATGAGTTATAACATATCTCAGATATGATATATGTTCATAGAAAATATAATATCTAGTATATACATATAATGTATAGGCATTTTGTTCTACGATTACTTCCTATACATTACCAGAAATGACTTTGAAGATGTTTATTACCATTTTTTCAGAGTGAAATTTTATGTACATATACTGAAGTCACTGTGAAATATTTTCTTAAGTTAAAAGGAAAATCCCTCTGGATTAGTGCTAGTAACTGACAAAGAGCTAGAAATAGGCAAGTGTGAGGACAGATACACTGACGAGGGTAGATTAAAAAAGCATGAAGAAGTGAAAAATTTAGTCTCTTCAAAAATTTTTGTGAACAGTCTCTTTCAACTGTCTTACAGCCATGAAAAATAGATGAATGAAAAGATTTAGCGTGGATTTGATGCTTATGTGTTGATTTCATGTCAATTTTCTTAAATGTTTCCCAAATTTTAAGTCATTTTAAAATAGCCACCTTCACCGGGAAGACTGTATAGTAGAGATCTAAAAGGACTGAACATTGTTCTCCTTTATAATGCCAGAAAAAAAAAATCTAACTTGGAGAATCAACCAAACAACATGTGTAACACTGACTAGTTCTCTTAATATAGAGCAAATACAACCCCCATTCTTAAAATGATAACTGGTTTCATCACAAACATCTTGTCTTCTAACGACAGATTATGAATATTGAGATATCCTGTTGAAAATATCAAAGAACTAATAAGCATTTCTTTTTATATTATTTTAATGACATTTTGAACATCAATTTTTCTCATCCTATCTATATTTATTATCTCTTTTTGTAACCTATTTTTCTAAATAAGTTTTATGAATAACAAGTATGTCCTATAAGCCCTTCCCTTATATTCTCTCATTTAACTTTTCTAAGACTTCAATAGTTTAATTAAGTGTAGCTTCCTGTCAGGGTTACAAAATCTAGGTGAACTTGTTAAATAAAAAGTAAAGGTAAAACTAGTTAGGGAAAGAAGTGAAGAATAGGAGGCATTTTTACAAAGAAGTGACACCTTTCTCTATATCTAAGTCCATTTATGGATTGAACTGAAGCCACCTACCTGTTTAGGCATCTTGGATTTCTACGCTAGCTATGGCAGGCAGCAAACTGTCTCTCATGGTGCGGGGATAGGGGGCTCAAAGTCCCAGATCAAGTGCCAGCCAGAGTGGTTCCTGTTGAAGATCCTCTTCTTGTCTACAGTCTGCTATCTTCTTCCATCATTACATATGGAATGAGTTGAGAGAGGGTTCTCACTTCTCCTTAGAAGTGTATTAAACTGATTCATGCCCATTCTGATGTCTTTATCAAGTAACTTCCCCAAAGCTTCATGGTCAGTCAAGTATCATCACATCATCGCTTCAACACATGAATATGATGTGAGGAGGCAGACAGGCAGACATTCTGTGTACAGCACCTATATAAGAAGAAGAAGAAGAAAAAAAATATACTAACCTCTGCTGTAATGGTTGACTGTGTCAACTTGAGTAGATAACCTCCAACCAAACTGGCTCATGTAGCTCTAGGTGCAGAAGAGCCACCCTAAGTAGGATTATAGCTAGAATATCATAAAAGGGAAACCAAGAAGTATTGCTTTTTCTTTTTTGGAAGAGGAGCTCCACTTCTTGCTTTTGCTTGGGATGTCATTTCCTGGCTTCTATCACACTTTTGATGCAGAAGTTTCTATCACACTTTTGATGCAGACTCGCAGGGGACTCTATGTGGAGCTCCAGGTTTTGAATTGGATCCTTCAGGCCTTTTTTACTCTTTCTTTATGGGCGGTCATCATAAGCCAATCTGAAGATTCTTATATATTTGCACATCTTGCATTAGATCTATTTCTCTGGTAAACACTGTTTGATGTATCTGCCTTAGAATAATAGATTAGAGGATACTTAACAAACCCATTGTCATATTCTTTTTTTTTTTTTTTTTTTGTCATATTCTTTTGGTTGACTACTCATCTCAGATTTGGAGTTATTCTGGAAAGTTTGGTTTTTAAATGCAACTGTCATCATCTTCTTTTAGTTTCACCTTAGTTTTAGGATTGTTTTGTTTTGTTTTGTTCTCATATTCCTTAGTCATAGAAGGCCTCCTTGTTGACAACCTAATTTTTTTTAAAAAATCTCATATACAATGTGTAAATAAATCCCTATTACAGCTACCTCTGAGCATCAGGGAGATACAAGAGAACTGATCAAGGACCCCTGAAATAGTATATTTTAAACACATTTCATTTTGCTCTCATTTTTTAACTGAATGTTTTCTTGGGGAAAACAATTCATTTTGTTGCTCTGCAGCTAATACTATTCATTTCTCTCTTCAATTTTCTAAAATAAACTGTCGGTGGGTTTTTATTAAAGAGGAATAAAATGCATTTGTAGCTTGAGCTTTTGCTATTATTCTGTCCTAGTAGATAATTGCAGCACAGAAATGTAGTATAATAAAGGTTGTAAAATATACAGAATTTTAAGGTTTTTAACATGAAGTTTTTATTGTTTAGAACTTTTCCCATAATGTTACTATAGAAAGATACAGGATTATTGGTAAAATACTAAACATTGATTAGTAAAGAGTATGAGGGTATAGGAGAAGTTAGCAAAAATGTCAGTGAACTCACAAGCACTTGAAAATGTACCACATATGATTTCTTAAGGAACATGAATTTTATTTTCTCTGTCATTTTCAAAATCCCCCCTAAAAATGAAAGGAAGATTTAAAAATAAAATCCAAGAACTTTGGGAACCTTGATAGAAATCTTTAAAGATTAAGAAACTTCAAGGCTGTCAATATAGTTCGAGGGTAGAGTGTCTACTAAGTTTTAAACTCTGAGTTAAATATCTAGGATTGTAAAACAGAAATAACAATGAAAAGAAGAAGAAGAACAACAACAACAACAACAACAGCAACAACAACAACAAAGAGACTTCTAGAAACTCCTGTGAGAAAGAAGTGAGGGAAAGATCCAAACTGAATATGGAAACTACAGCACAGATACACATCAAGAGCATTGCTGCCAAAAGCTCCATGCATGGCGTAGATCAGTTATAAGAGTGCATATATAATATACACGGGAACAACAGGAAGGTCAATTTCTTGTCCTTGAAGCATCTCAAAATATTGACCTTGATGTGATCTGAGGTCACTCTACAATTTTTCCTGCTTCTTAGGAAACTAAAAAATGAAGCAAGAAGCCAAAGGGAAGAAGGAAACATGACTTGCCCTCGTTGACTAAGGATATGTATCCTTCAAAAATCTATATGTAGAATCCCTAGTTTCACTTTGGTGGCATTTAAAGGTGGGGCCTTTGGGAAGTTAATAGGGCCAGAAAGACAGAGCTCTTAGGACTAGGGTTATAAAAGGTAATTCAGCAGCTCCTTCATCTCCTTTGTACAAAGTTAAGAAGAATTTAGGAAGAAGTCAGTAGTTTAGAAATTAGAAGAGAGCACTCTTCTAATATGTAGGATTTCCACACAGACATTTCAGAGGACAGATAACAGTTCTTCACCTCAGACTGTCAGAGATGAATTCATGTTGTTGAGAAGCTACTTTGCCCATGGCACTTTGCTTCAGTGGGTAAGAACTGCTGGAGAAACAAGATTCAAGTCAGTGGCCAACTTTTTCCCACCAGTCTCTTTGTAAAGACTACAAACTCCAGAATATGAGCATCCCTTCAACCGAACTCAGCCTCAGAAACAACAGCTCAGGATAAAGAGTCAGGATTTGAGGAGACAGAAGACTGAGCCCCAAAGTACCACTACCAAACATTTAAGGGTAGCCTACAGCATCAAAAGTAAAGAAATTTTACAAACGGAAGAATATTCATGAAAGGAAACACTGTGAAGAATGAAATACAATGGATGTTATTGTATCATTTTAATATTCAAGGAGGAAATGGAAAAGAATTCATACTGAATACATTTTTAGGACATTTCCTTAAAATGCAAAACTTTAGGTTCTGGAGAAGACCTACCCTACAAAATAATGGAATATAATTCATTCTTTCCCTGGATATGTGAATAAGATAATAGGCCCTGTGGAATGTCAGCAGTTCTAAACATGTGCACAGACACACCCACACTAATGCGAGCACACACGCACAAATAGAACTTAAACCTACCAATCCAGATGAAAAATGATAAAAATGGGATGTATGGAAAAATAAATAGAAATTACAAATAAATAAGATTTAGTTATTAAGATTGTTATTCACTAAATGCTGTGTGCACTCAAAGGTGATATGTTAATGTCTCAAAGATGCAGTGATACTTACTTAAAGGTGGAGCATTTGGGTATTCATTTACCTTATACCTTACTCACCTGGGGACCCCATGATGGCTTTGTTATCCTTATGAGAAGGGAATAACTAGACCTCTCTCCCCATTATGTGTGGGCTCAGTGAGAAGGGAGTGGTCACAAGCCAAGAACAGGGCTGTATCAAGAGCTCAACCATGCAGGAACACTGTTATTGAGGCCACTCAGAATTCAGTATTATTGAGGCCACTCAGAATTCAGTATTCTGTTAGGGTTATCCAAGGCAAGATAATGTAATCCCTGAATGAAGTCAGTATCACAGTAGATTAGAATGTGTAAAAGTAGAATGACTTTCAATTGACCTGCACTAAAATGGATAAAAGGAAGACACTGCATTGCAGATGACAAGCAAGCATTCCAAAAGTTTATTATCCAAAGCCTTTGCTCAAACTATTAGTAGAAAGATAACAGCTATGGTTGTAAAACATTGTGTATGTTTGTTAAGTAAGCCTGCAGAATTGTATACAAAAGAGGATTCAAATGGAAATTTTATATCTATTTTATCATAATATGAAATTTTTAGAAGATTATTCAAACTAGACAGAAACAAGATGTAAGAAGAAGATGAATAAAAATAAGAAATAGTGACAAACTCAATGTATAATATTAAGGCATTTTTAACAGAATATGTAGAGAATAATTCAATTAATATTAAGCAATGTTACAGAAGGTTAAAAAATATAATATAATTCAGAAGTTTGTATAAAAAATATACATAGAACTTTTTACCCAGTGACACACACAACACACACAATAAATTTTTTCCAAACACTACATCAAAGTATTAATTTGGCCATATTCAATGACATTGTTTAGGCAAAATTATATATATCCTGTACACACACACACACACACACACACACACACATCATTGTAGATAATCTTTGATTTACAAAAGAAATTTTAAAGTTTTATTTTAAAAATCAAAATATATTTTATGCAGACAAATAAAATGTATACAAAATATGTAGTCTTCTTTTCTAAATGAATAAAGCTGTCAAAATAGAAAACCCAACTAAACCACTGGATGCATTAAAAAGTTAATTAAAAATGTATTCTTTTAATGTAAACAGACATAGATGTTTCAAAGGTAAGAGATATGGAGACCTCTGGACAAAAATAACTCCTACCTTATAAAAACTGTTTAGAACATAGAGAAAAGGTGGAACACTTTCCAAGTCATTTTGTGAGGTGTATTTAAAGACAAATGTAACTGTTGTCCTGGGACTTCAGCCCAGACTGGGAAGCTGTAGAACAATTGTTGGCAGGTCCTCAATGTAGAACATGCTCATGTACCATAAGCACTCATGAAAACTTTAGCCTGTCACCCATGGAATGCTTTAAAATTGCAATGGTAGATCATAAAATTGAATGAGGTAGACCCGTCATTTAATATCCACTAGGTTGAAGTTACTCTGGAAAGGAAGGTCAGTGAGCTCCAACTCTCCTGCCCCTTCCTAAGGATGAATTGCTTCGCAGACCCGATGTGATCAGCCCGCAGATGGGAGCATGGAGGAGAATGGTACCTGACCCCTGAAACTGATGGGCTTGGGATTCTGGAGTTATGCTGTGCTTTTCATCGAAGACTAAGAGCCAAAATCCACAGCCAAGTTGCAGTGCCTCCCCTTCATGAAGGACACCTGTGGGAAGTGGATTTGCAAATGGAAGAATTTGTGTAGAAAGGAGAGGGAGAGCCCAGTAGACTACCAGAGCCTGAGAGAAACATCTTCTGTGTCAGAAGTCAACAGGGGAATGAACTGAATGATATAAAAATCTAAATATCTGTAAGAACACTGCATATGCGCTAGAGCCAGAGCTCAGATACCTGTTATCCTATGGCCCAGATTCAGATGATCACAGCAAGAGTGCAATACAAAGCTTATTTTTCCTCTCAGTCTTTATTCCTCTCTACTCCCAACTGGAAGAAGCCCAAATGGAAAGTCAGTTGGGAAAAACAATGATAAATAGATCAAGTAAAATCTGACCACTCCCTCCTGCACTTGAGTCAGTAAGAGACAATACCTTAGCTACAAAGTAGAACTGAACAAGCAATAAGACACCATCTACTAGTATGTAAGAGTAACCTGGTACATGAATGGCTTGGTGCAAAATCAATTGGAACAATTTTGTAATCTTCCCCCATTGTGTCCAGCCCCCCCCTCACTACACCAGTGACACCACAGACCTTGACATATCATAAATGAAACAGTAAAAATATTCCTTCAATAAAATGATGATAAGTCAGTAGTAGAAGAGGAGCTCATCCTACCGAACTAATAATGATCCTCAATAGTAGAAAAGTTTCAGTAGAAGAAATTACGCATTTCCTAAACCTACACATACTTTCTACCTATTTATATTCTATGTACACACATAGAAGATGTAATCCTTCACATTATTAAAGGTAAAATATCATCTCAGCTCCTGACTTACAGGTCTTAGGTAAAGTTAAGCATTAATGATGACAGTAACTCTAAATATATCATTAAAACTATATCATTAATGAGAATATCCTCTGTAGGATATAACATACTAGTATTTCTTAATTATTATAACATAATCATTTTATGAATACAAGAAAAGAGATAGTTGAATTTACTCCACCGACCATATAAAATATGATTGGAGTTGCCAGCCAGTTGAAGACAATAGAATATTGCATTTCAAGCTGCCCAGAGTTTAGCTAAGTCTGAACATTACCCTCTACAGAATTTGTAAGTAAAACTCTTGTGACTTTGAAGCCAGCAGTTTGACTTCTGCTGTAAACTGCTTTAAAATTTTTATACAAGATATGAAATATACATGAATCTATATAAATTTATATATATATATGTATATGAACGCAAGCTGCATCCTCTTAATAAACAAGTAAATAAGAGCATTACTTGTAATATATCAAATTTATGATATCTTGTGTAGCCTTTACAAACACCAGATAGCCAAATTGAAATTAGTTATATAGTAAAGAAAATACTGTGCACATACTATAAAAGTCTTTAAATAAAAAATTACCCAGTGGTATTATTTTTGGAGGTACATATATTTGTTTGAAAATTTGCAGGAAAATATCTGAAAGAAGATAACAGACTCACTGCTGGCAGGTGTTTTCTGTAGAAGGAAACTGAGATTTTAGTATTTGAGTGTTTCATTCTGCAGGTTACATTGTCATTCTACATAACAATTGATCCATCACATAATGGTAGAGGTTAGAGGAGAAAAACTATTGTCATCTATACAAATCCATTAGATTATTTTCTTTCCTCTTGTTTATATTCAATCATTATAATTCCCACAGCATGTATTGTACTTGCATCTCAGTTTATACCTCCTTGGAGGAGAAAAAAAAATACTGAAGATTTTCAATGCCCACTCATGTGAAAATACGACGATATTCCACATTTTTTAGAGAGATTTTCATGTGTTCAAGATTTGTACTCCTTAGGCATAATCGTTTTTGATGATAAGTCAGACAACATAGCTAAATTTTTTTCTTTCAAAAATTTGTACAATATCTATATATGCTTATAGATCATATATTACTATACAGCATATGTATATGTAAATGGATAATATTAATATGTTTCTATCTATTTTAAATATAATCATATTAATTTCCATTAAAACATTGTGCTATAAAACAATATGAATATCAATATCTTGTTAATGTCTTATATTTGTATTATTAATATTTTATCAATGATATGTTAATATAGATATTACCACTTTCAGATATTTATAATTTTGTCTAAATATTGAAAGTTAAAACTTATGTAAGACTGAAAAGAAGAATATTTAAAATGTATTTTGAAATATCCTACTTCCTCTCCTTGAAGACTCTTTGCCTCCTAACGCTGGCATAGCGCCTCCTTGTGACTGGCAGGGGAAAATCAGTCATCTTCTCATGCTGAGAGCCTGCTCAGGCAGGAAAATCTGGCAAAGCTGCTGGCAAGGCCATTGCTGCTATCCTGAGGAAAAGTAATGCCGCCATCTTTGAGCTCTGAAAAAGTGATAAAGAAGAGGCATATAATGCTCCATGAGCAGAGTTGATAGATATTTTGTCCTTTATATTTTAACTTTGAGTAATCCCTGGCAGGGGGCAATTTCCACAATCTTTTTTTATTTAAGAAATCATTTATTCCACGGCACTGAATGGTTTGCATCTGTTGGTGACTGCAGGATTTAGGATGGGATTAAATGACATCACAAAGCATATCATGCACCAAAGTCAAACATATCTCTACTAAGCCTAAGGTTTCAATAGATGTTTGGTGAAATGGACTCAAGATAACAGGTGCCAGAATAACATATTGCTATTACCTCGGTGTGCAGATAAACATATCCTACTCATCCAGTGAGACTGGGATCAGAGATATTCTTGTGAATGGCATCACGTGAGGAATCACAAACACTCAGAAAAGGTAAAACTCAAAGCAGATGGGACTTTGAAGGAGTAGGCAGGGCCAGATAAAGGGATTTTACCTGAGCCCTGTGAAATTATAGTTTTAAAGTGAAACCCTCTGACTTCAGATAATGAGGATGATAGGAAAATAAAAAGTCCACAAACAGAGATGGCCTGTAAAAAAATTGCTTTCCGAATCTTCAATTTCCATATATTTTACTTCTGTGTAATCTCATTCTTAGCTGCATAAGTGTTCATTATCACATTTATCTTTCCTTTACTTCACAAGAAACACAGCCGTTGACTCCATTGCAGTGCACAAAGATTAAATATATTGGTTTTGCAGAAACTCCATTAATGGTTAATATATCAGAATGTTCTGCTTCTGAAAGGATTTGGGCCTTGGGAGTTACTAAGTCTGATTCTTTTAAACCTGCCTGAATGTTTTTCTAGGAAAATGAAATTTCTCATTTTGAAATAAAACCCAAAGATAGATCTGATATGATTTCCTTAAGATTGGGATAGCATTGTTCCATAAAAGTATTTTTTTAAACCAAATGTCAAACTTTCTCCTCTTTCTCCTTTATGTCCTCTTGCACTCTCCTTGTTGTGTATCAAGACAACCTAACAGTGATATATCTTGTTTCTACAGTTCCACATTCCGAGATGAGCACATTTGAATTCCTCCTTCCTTCTCAAAGCATCCTGCTGATCTCCAGGTGCTGCTCAAGTGCAGTTGCAGGATGTTCAGCCCCATGGTGCTTCTGCAAGGACATGGATGTAGGATGTGATCTCTAGGAGGTATTACTTTCCGTCACTTATCCATCACTTTCTCATTGCTGGGACAGAATCTCCAATACTACAACTAAAATGCAGAGAGATTTATTTGGGTGAATTATATAATCTGTGAGCATCTGGCTCCACACCAGCAAAGATGGCCCAAGAAGAGGAAATCCTCTCGGTCGAACACAGGAGATTAGGGTGTGCAAATCTAGGTGGGGAAATAGACATAAGCAGTGAAGTACAAGACCCAGAACACACACGCAAAATGCAAAGCCTGTACCTGGACTTTTCATGAGAACTCAAGCAGATTTTCAATAGGACCTGATGTCACCCTGAGACTTGGGATCATGGTAGCAACTCTCAGGTCTGGGAGACAGAAGTTCTCCCAGGTTTCCTAGAGATTCAAAGATTGTCAAAGGACACAGATATCAACAAAAGCTTTCTGTTGTGATTCCTCACCCTAACGCACCCTGATTTCCCCCAGGATGTCCTTTTATTTTACTTTTTCCTCTTTTCCTCAGCCCAAGCTCATTGGCGCTCTGTAAAGCAAATTTCACCCTCAGTCTTCACTTTCACTTTTTCCAACAACTGTCATTATTTTCCTTCTTCTTTGAAACGGAAGAACCTGGAATCTAACTCCAGAAGAAGACTGAGGAATTCAAATCCAAGTAACATTTGATTGGTGGGCCTCTTTTAGAAGAAGCTGCCTGATGACATTTTTCCATAGCCACGCAGGAGAGTCCAAAGCCAGGAGATTCTAATTCCATACCCCTAGCAGTTGAGGAACAGCACAAAGGGAAGAAATGGGAAGTGACACTGGCCCCTCTAGCTCACACTTCCTGCAACCGTCCCTTCTGAAGAAGCCTCCATCTCCTGATAGTTTATTGAGCTACTGCACTCCTCAGTGAATGAATCCACCAATGCCTGCAGCACCTCCGTAATCTTCTGAACTTTGACACACAAAGGAATGTGGGCACATATTTTACACCTAGACTATAATGTTATGGATTCATGTCCACTTTATTATACAGACAATTAAATAGAAGAAATATCACTCCTGACCTGCTAGATGTGTGTTGTGCTAAATTTGTGTCTCTCGAAATCAAAGAACGAATTTCAAAGGACAGTGGTGGTTCAGAGTAGAAAAGGTGCATGGGCCAATAGGAGTAGCTTTGGAGAGGACCACAGGAGTCTTGAATGGGTTGCCATGAGGCAGTTTGCCACAGGTAACTCACAAAGCGAAGTCACAATGTGGGTACAATGTGAGCCAAACTATAATCAACCTATAGGATTAAAAATATAGATACCTAACATATGTTGATACAGTAGGAAAGCAGAGCACATAGCAAGGGTCATTAAGGCTGATAAATATCATTAACTTTGGCTTACCTATGGTCTTGCAAACAGAAACTTTGGGGGAAGAGATAGGTCCAGGCTCTGGTCACCTACTTGTATATCTGAAGCATGTTTGGGCATAATGGACTGGTTGGTACTAATTACAGTACAATCTCAGAAAGTCTTCATAAATTTGGAAAAAATAATTCCACCTTTCAAAAAATTACTCAATATCCCACAATAGGTCTAAATCATAATAGGTGTGGAGAAATACAATTCTATGGCTGTGTAGTTTTTTCATAGCAGCCCACTACTTGGCACTAGGCAAGCAACTTAGACAAAATACTTCAAATTTGTAAAGGAGAGAAAGTTTTCTTGGTTGGTTGATTGGTTTTTTTGATCACAGCCATCTGAAGAAAGAAAAGATTTGATTCAGCATTATAACTGGGAAGTTATGTGGCTGGTATTTCCTGACATAAAAATAAAATACACATTTGTTGTTATTTAACTGGAAATGAAATACATGAAATCATACATGAATGACTAAAATACAAGTGGTCAGTATTTCTCATTCTGAAGAAGTAAAACTCTGTATGATGAAGATTCAACTACTTTAAAAATCCCAATACAATAGACTTGTAAAGAAAAATTGTGATGTATTTTATTATCTTTGTTTTATTTTAAATTGTGAAGAAAATTTCTACTTCCTTAAAGCATTTTGTAGTTTATCAGTTAGCGCTCTCTCTCTCTCTCTCTCTCTCTCTCTCTCTCTCTCTCTCTTTCTCTCTCCCCCTCCCTCTCTCTCTCTCTCTGTCTCTCTTCTTTCTCTCACTTTTGATCACTTGCTTTCTTGCTTTGGAAATGTGTTATTATGTACAATATTGCAGTTTACTTTTTTAAAAAAAATTCAACTCTTTATTGATACATTATGGTACATTATGAATACACATCATCAGCACATTCAATATTGAGAGTTTGTACCAGAATATGATACAACTTAATTCTCATTTTTTCCCTTCCCTCACCCACTCTGCAATCCCTAACCCCTATATATATAAGCTTTGTTTCCTTTCTTATTATTATATTCTTTTTTCCTTCATTATTTACTCCTACACTCTTTCCTTTTAAATATTTTCTATTTCACATTATCAACTATGTATACTAGAGATCGTTTACATCTTCATTTTCTCATACCAGGGAAAAGATATGATATTTGTATATCTGTGACTTAATTATTTCACTTATGAGGATGTCCTGATTTACTTTTGCTGCTACTTTATATAGATAGATAGATAGATACATAGAGATATAGATATATATAGATAGATGTGCATTACTCTTTGACATTTGAATTTGGTTGAATTATAGTCATCTTAATTATCATATTACATAATATTAAACTGAGCATTTTGCTTTGTCCAAAGCATCATCTTTAACCAAGTCAAATAATAGTGGCCTCCATTAACCACCTGATTTGCCTGATATTTCTTTAACTACTATGTTGCATACATAAAATACAATATCCTAATTATTCTAGAAAACTTGAAAACCATTTCAATTCTATATGAATCAAAATAAAAGTTCTGATAAGAGAAAGAAACAGAAAAACATCTCAAGAATCAGTTTTGTCAACGTGCTTGACTATCTGATTCATAAACATGTTCATATTGTATTTTGAGTGTCAAAGAGAAGAATGATTCTACATAACAGTACTTGTTCCACAAATAAAGATCCATATCAAATCATGCATTTGGGTATATAATGAAAGGAGCTAAAATATAATAAATTTTATAGCTATGCATTATTTCTTCCCTCATTGTGGTTCACTTATTATGCACTATTATTATACTTCAGAGGAAAAATCAGCTACCAAAATGTTCTTTTATTGCAAGAGTGTAGTATTATCAAATAGTTAACTGCAATGTTAATGCAAACTGTCAGTGTCAATTGTCAAGGTTTTAAGGTACTCTATTAATATCGTACATAAAATGCTTGTATTATACAGTATGCAATGCTTCAGTGACAATTGAAAGGCTTATTTTAAAAGAAGATAATTTTGAATTATATTTTTGTCTCTGTACTGTGACAGGCTCAACTGAATATATTTTTTGCTTTTCATTCTAAAAATGAGACTTATGTCAGTTCACCTGAAAAGAATGAAAATGAAAAGCATCTCAGGGGATTTAGGACTATATTATAGTCTAAATTAAATATCCATTTTTCCTTTCAAGTGAACCGCAGTTTGCCAGCTACACGCAAGTAGGATGCGGCTCAAACAGAAGCTAATTTCCCTGCGCTGCTCCTGAAATGCCAAAGGCAGAACTCTCAGCAGTCCGCAGTATCAGGCTGTACTCCCATAAAGCTAATATGTTTAGCAGAATTGAAAAGTAACCTGACCTTATGAACTGAAAAATTTGCTGGTGAGGTAGAAACAGCATAACTCTAGGATTTCCTTGTCTCCGGTTCCTGGCCAGCTCACATGAATTCCGAGCTGCAAAGGACCACCTGGTAAGACTTGGGCTTTGCACAGTTCGGACACTCCACAAGCGTGGAGTAGCCCGAGGGATTACAAGAAAAAGGAGCGAAGGGAGAAGAGCGAGGGCGAGGTCCAGTGCGCACTCGGAATGAGTGAGAAACAAGTGCTGCAGGCCAGGGTTTCGCCGACACATAGGGAATTCCTCTTCCCACTTCTCTCCAAGGACATGATCCTAATATAAGCTTCCTGTTTAGAATTCTAATTTATATTAAACTGTAAAATTATCTCGAATAACTCAAGGCAAGGGGTTAAAATTGGGACTTTTGCTTTGAGAAAAGTCACATTGTTCGACCGAAAAAGGTATTGCAGCAAGGTCAGAACAGAGACAGTGAAACAGGGCTATGCAAATCTCACGGTTTCAGTATAGGCTAAAGATCACACTGCGCCTGATAACCAGATAATATTGAGAGCACGTTTGGTAAAGAGGCTTCATTTCTAAATACAGCAGTTAGAAAATTAATTTAATTAAACTCTATTTAATATAACTGTGCACGTGAATATCAACATATTGCTGTTGTAACATTTTTTGTTTGACCATAAAACAGACTAGAGCTTCCTATACCTGTCTGTTTGTATTTGATGATAGAAAGACAAGGAGATTATTAGCTGTATCAAGATGGCTGATAAACTCTGTAGACAAAAGAAACTAAACTACAACACACCACAACAAAATTAAAACCACCATATTTACTAATGAACTGCTGAGGCCCTGTACAATATTCTCCTCTTCAAGATTCTCTTCTGAGGCTTAGATTAGTAGAGGTCATTTCTGCCAGCATTTGAGTTGGGGGACATCCAGTGGTAACTGTTTCATTTGAGCTATCTCAACAGTTGACGGATCTACAATTTAGTATATTTCTCATCACACATACTTAGATTATTTGAGTGTTGAGTGCATAACTAATAATTTCAATTACTGTGGAAAGGCACTATATTTTATGACTAAACATTTGAGATTGTGCTAGTCAACAGTAGAGGTGGCTGATTTAGGGAGCTCAGTTATGTAAATCTGCTTCCCTCATAATCACTTCTAGTGATAAATTATTTGTCCTTTGTGCTGTTCACAGAGATATTAAAATTTCTGGCATTTCTTCTGGTCATATGACTGCAGAACACCTAATTATTACCATTATTATTATATGATAATATAATGAATACATATATGCATTCTAATTATTTATAAACAGAGTGAATTTTAGTAATAAAATAATTGCAAGTGCTACAACAAAATATTAGCATAATAATTAAAACATGGAAATTAGGTATTATTCAGATAATTAGTGATCACTTCCTACTTTGTCTTATTTATATTTGAAATTTATAATCAGCATCACCTTAATCAGGATGTTTAAACAGTAGGCAGCATGACACTGAAACACAGAAATAGGTACTCACATCTTATGCAAATATAGCTGTTTTAAACCTAAATCTATTTTCATTTTAAAAACTGAGAGAAAGCCAAATAATTATTTATACTCAATCTATATCCTGTTGGAAGATTCTATATTAAGGAACTGGGTACTAGGAGATTTTGCCTTATATGTAACAAGATTAAAACAGAGAGCGCCTCGTTAGTTCCAGTGCATGCTGTAATGAAAGGTCAGACAGGCTGGAGAGTTAACACAGAACAGAATCATTAAATGAAAGATTGAACCATCCACAAAGCTATATTTACAGGTTAGTAATATCCAAATCCTATTTGATTTATTCCCCCATAATGGCATGTGGACTTATATGACTATCTGAATTACTTTATTGCCTCATTGAAAGCAATTCTAGTAGACCTGCTATTTATAATACCTAGGAGATACCAAGTAGTTTATTAAAACACTTATTTTCACTAACAGGAAATCCAGTCGTTAACTCCTTTTGTAGTGTTATTATGAAGGTAAATGCATTTTCTGTTGATTAGATTTGGGAATAATTTGTCTTGGCACTACATATGGTTTTGTCCTTATTGTTTTAATAGATCAAAACAGTAGATTTTAAAAAGATGTTTAATAAAAGGAATTTTAGAAAGTGCAAAAAGGAATTTGTACTCTTCCAGGGATTACTACAGGACAAGAGAGTGGAATAATAGCTCCCATTCTTAAATCTTTTTTGTTGTTGTTGTTGTTCATAAACACAAACAATGAAATTAGAAAATAATGGTGTCTTCACCTAGAATTCTATATCAACTTTCTCCTGCGTGCCTTGTTTTGCTATTATCAGATATAATACCACACTCAAGGGAAATCTAACTTTCTTTTTCTTTGCTAATGGGGATGAATAGAGGTGTGAATAAAATTAATGAATAGGACTTTGTTTCCATACTTTTGTCTCCAAGATTCTTAGGGTCAAATTTATAACTTCCAATTATAAGACATTGTACAATTTCAACTTATTCTATGACTTAATATTATTGAAATAGGATTATCATATTTTTTCTAATAAAAACCTGTAAAAGTATCACTTCTTCTAACAGCCTTGTATTGTTAATTATGGTTCTTGTTCTTATTTATTAAATGTATTGTGTATGCCGAGTACTGTGTTCTGTGCTTGATTTGTACTCAGTTATGATAGGCACAAACAGCCTGAAAGGTTCTTTGCAGTCACTGTCAACTTCCATTTCACAGTTTGGCTGATTTTCAATTTCTTTCTATTTCTGTGTCTTTCACATTTTTCCATCTTATGAAGGTAGAACACTCATACAGTATTTATTCCTCACAGTACATTTTACAAAGATAACTATTTACAATCAGCTTATCCTTTATTGGAGATAATAATGGAGTTTGCCTTGCTGTATGCTATGACAAAACGTAAACATATAACTTAACATATTCCAGCTGAAATGTGTTGTCTTTTGTCTTCCTCCTGGTAGAGTCTCCTTTTAGATTTCTGGTTGATGGCTCCTGGTTATCTCATTGCTGGTTCAGTTCATATCTTTGATCCTGCTGTAAGCTCAAAGCTTCTGAAGTGTTCATGATTTTATGCAGAATAATTCAACTTGGTTTATCCATAACAGTTCTCTACAGTAGTTACTATCTGTACCCTATCTATTTATAAATATACTATATAATATATATTCCTGATAATACTATATATTAAAGTATTTTGCTAAAACACACATATAAAAAAACTTCCTAGTGGTTAATTACATGATAGTCTTGTTCTCTATCCATTGAGAAATCTCTTCCCCCACTACTAGGCTAATTCTGTTGATCATAATGAGTAGGAAATGCTGTTCAGAGAAAGAGAATGATTTGATTTGTTTTCCATGCTCCAGACTTTCTGAAGTGTGGCCTGTGGGAATATTTCCATTCGATCTTCATCTGCTCCTCTGTCATAGGCTTGGTCATCACCTCTAAGTGTTAAGAAAGCATTTCCTTCACTAGGAGTTCCACTGTGACTTCAAGGCCTATGTGCTATCATTTTGCAGTTTTCATATTAACTTTGAACTATTTCCATTTGCATAAAAACACTAAGCTCTGGAGTTACATAAGGACCTATGTCCATGAATCTATAAAATTTCAGAGAAGGAACTTTTCCTAATTCCCACATCCACCCTGGTCCCTATCACTCAGCTCTGAATATTTTGCCTACTGCATACCTATCTGTGTTATCTGCTAGTGTGTGTGTTCTTCATTATATTTATTACTTTCTAACTGGAGAGTGGTAAGAGAAACTTTTCCTGCATTCCTCTAAGTTTTCCATATTTTCAAATCTTTTCTATGGTATATCAGATTAACTGTACTAATGAAAAGGGTGAAACCTGGCTCTGATTCCAGAAATTTCCTACTTCAGGCACAGTAGTTTTCGGGGAGTGTACCATAAATGCCCGAGACAGCTGCATCCACACCCCTGGTTCGATAATTGAGTGGAGAGTCTCTTGTGAGGGGCCTTTGTTCTCACAGGCAACTCGGGGCATATGATGTTTCGCTGAGCTGCCACAATTCCCGGTAATTAACAAGCTTTTACTTCCAGGGCCCAAGATCATTCATGCCCTTCCCACTCTCTGCATGCACATCTTATGTATCATCCATAAAATAGTAAATCATTTAAATAAAATTCTAAGATACTATTTGATGATGTGATCAGATGATAAAACCATGCTCAGAAAACATGCTTATCAATAAAATTCTACTCAGGGTCTTTGGAAGGAGAGAGTTTTTCGGTCATGGCAGTTGGCTGCTGTGAGCACACTGATATGTACCAATGGTTCTCAACCTGGGCTACAGGTGACAATTACTGGGATGCTTTGAAAATTCCCAATTTCAGACCATCCTGGGAGAATTCAGCCAGAACCTCTGTAAAGCGGATCTGGGTCCTGAGAATTCTGTCAAGTGTATCAAGGAGTAGCAATGTGAATTGAAGGTTTAGAATCATTGGCAGACGTGCCTTGTGGTGAAGTAATTAAAGTTGTTATCAACACCATTTAACAAGCAAGTAAAGGGAACATATATGACCTTTCAGATGCATCCCCCCAGTAAACACTTGGACTTCGGAGGCTCTTTAAAACTGAGTTCCACATTTACTTGAAAATTCAGTGAGGAATCCTCATCGTCTTGGCTGTTGGCTTACTGTTTTTAATTTGATGTGATTCTTAAACAGAAGCATGATAAGAAAGAGATCTTTGCTCTTAATAAAGCTCAGTTTCTTGCTGCCTGTTTCCCACTTAGTGTCACAGTCTTCTGTGACATCACAATTAATTCCCGCAGGGATGATTATAGTTGCAGTGAGAGGATTATGATTTTAGAAGATAGATAAACAGCAGGAACAGTCTAAGGTCCTTTGTTGCTTCTCCAGGATTATTAGCTTGATAGAGTAAAAGCCAAAAAAAGAAAAAGAAAAGAAAGAAAGAAAAACAAAAAATATATGACTGCAGAATATTATAAAATACCATCAAACTGTAGATGTGTTTCTTTTGTGAAAAGCCATTGACTCTTTAAACAGTTTTCTGTTGATTGCACTGGCTCAATTACTCGCTGAAACAGCTAATGTTTTTTCAGCTCAATCAAATGTTTTACAAGTGTGCTTTAAATTAAGATTCCAAATGTACCCCATCATTTGAATTTATCAGCATCATTATTGTGGATATTGGCTACCTGCAATGTTCAGCTTCACAAACCTTTGACTTTAAAAACGAGATGTAACACATTTGTTCTTTGTGAAATGCCCTTATTTCCATTAAAGTTATCAAGACTTGGCTGGTAAAGCAAACAGTTTTTGTTTGCATAAATTCTGTATTCATTAGAGTGAAGGATCTGTCAATGCCCTTAAGGCCATGAAAGATATTTTAAAGGTTAATGTATGAAGGAACAACATCTCTACTTTCTCTCATCCACAAATCTTTCCATTATTAATAATTTACACATACAGGAAGTTATAATTGCATGTGGGGTGTGGTTTAGCATCCTATCCAAAATTGCCTAAATGGGAATAAAGACATTCAAATCAAGTCTGACTAAAAGCAAACAATAGTCCAACTGTTCCTTACTGTTTGGTTAGAATTTACTAACAAGAATATTTGTATAGCTACAATTTGTATACACTTTCATAAAAGTCCCAGTGAAATATGTAAAGAAGCATAATTTTCCAACTCCCTCACTTAGTAGTCTAAACAAACAAACATTTCAGGCCCAGTGAAGTTTCGATTTTGTGTGTGTTTCACTTTCAAATTTCTCCTAACATGTTTCCTTTGATACACAAACTCTAGTCAAGGCTGATTTATTCAAATTAAAGCAAAATTTATCCACAGGTTTCATCATGCTTAGAAAACTCAACTATCTTAAAAGCAGGATTCTTGTATTCTGGGCTTTGTGAAGTAATTGAGGATTTATAAAGAGCATGTGAAACAGAGACATTTCAAGGCTATGCAATCAATGAAAATATACTTAGTTTTACTATTTTGGTCTCATTCTTAAAGGAAATGAAAACAAAAAAGGTTGTAAAGGACTTAAGGAACATACCAAATGGGATTTCGTGGAGCTATCATTTTAAATAAAAGAACTTTCTTCATAATTACCTGAATACTACTATCATTTTGAAAGCATTCTGGCTTTGAAAATTCCCTAAATTATAATTAATTGATTTAAAATTTGCCTTGATGAAAGAATCCAAGCAGATAAGATTAATTTTTTAGCCTCTAACTATCTAATTTACCCAAGAGGCTATTCAAAATTCTTAGCACTCAGACCCCCATTGATTATAATTTATATAAATGATCATTTTCTCTGCAAAACTATGAAGGAAGTACAACAGATACACAAATCAGTGGACTGGTGGGAACACAAAGTGCGGACTCTCTCCACATGGGCTATTATGAAAGCTGATTTAATTATTTCTTTTAGAAGTTTAATATATGAAAAGTTAACTTCTAGAAGTATTCAGACCATTGCCAGATGGCTATGAAAATTGTTTTTCATTAAATTGGATTGTTTAAATTTTCCAGGCCTATGAATCCAAATACAGTTTAATCATAGTCAAGGGGGAATTGTAACTCTGGAAAGCAAGCAGAACCCTGTAGCCAGAGCTCTAATGATAATTATAATGAAATAAGACCACATGATTGGGAGTCAGCCTACAAGAAGGTAATTCTAGTCATCCAGAGTCTGCACAAGAACTTCTTCAAAGGAGGGCCTGGTGGAAAATTCCTGGATAGGCTGAAAGAGACAGGAAGCAGGATCCATCCTTTTAGAAGAGAAGATATGTAGTGTCTTCTTTGGGTAGTGCAGGCCATGGAGATTGGATTATGGTTTCAAATTTAATATTCTTTTACTCATTTGAGGGAGCAATTGTTGAATAATAGTGCATTGCACAAAGTTTGGAAAAAAGTAATATGACCTGCCATATGAGTGATCTTTTTATCTGCATCTTCATGAAACATTTCTGGAATTTTCTCTGATTTTCCAACTATTTTGGAAATCTTCTTTTTTATAAATTGTTTGAAAAAATCAGTTGAAAAAGATTGTAAGAAAATTGTCTGTTTCTTTGGGTGTTACCATTTAAAAAGCATGACTAATTTCTATGCTTGGTGAGCTAGTTGAGGATTTGTGATGGGCATATGAAAGAGAGAAATTCCATGGCTACATAGCAATTGCACAGAAGTGTGGAATAAAAGTAAATCTCTATAGTTCATCTCCTGACCACAGTATAAGGTCTTGTAATGTCCTATACCCATCACATTTGACAGTGCTATTAGGAACTACAATGTCATCTGTATTTGTTTAGAAATCAGAGATAAACGTCCACAGCAGACTTTCAACAGGAGTTGAATCTTGCCTATTATTTGTACAGAGGCATTCCTCATTTTATTGTGCTTTGTTTTATTATACTTCCCAGATATCTCAATTTCTATAGTTAAATGTTTGTGGCAACTTCACATCCACAGACACCATTATAATTCATTAAAAAGATCAAAGAGAAATATGATCCCTCTGATGATCTGATACCAAGATACAATGAAGACTTGCCGTAAGTAAAAATAACTATTCCACTCTCTAAATCCCACTAATCCAGAGCAGGAAGGGGTTAATTTACAAATAACCCTTCCAGAGATATTTCTACTTACAAAAAACTCTAGTAATCATCCAAATTTAGGACCAAATGCTGTTTTATCTTTGTGTTTATTTACTAATCTTTCATGAAACATTAGTACCTTTATGGTTTTTTTTAAACATATAAATCACTTTGCTTCTGAAAAAAATATACTTTGGAAAAGTAGCAGCAATAAAATTAATGAACATTTCCTAATGCTAGTTTAATTCCATTGAAGATACAATGAAATCCTCACAGTCACAAGCAAAATTTATGATTTTGATATTCCCATTGGAACAGAGAAGTATTTTGTGAGATTAAGTTACTTGTGCATGATCACCAGAGTTAAAACAAAAATCTTTAAAACTAACCCAATATCACTTATTTAAAACTGGGATATCAACATATCTTAGAATGCTTTCCTCTTGTTTCTTGCATAAGACTAAAATTTAATCAACTCTGCATGAGGAAGACTATGTGTTATGTTTCTTGGCTTTCTTAGAATCTAAGTGCTAAGGATTTAATTCAGTGGTTCTGGTGCCTGCTTCACAAGTGCATGGTCCTGAGTTTGATCCCCAGTACCACCACCACAAGAACAAGAAACAAAAATTAAACAAACTGACGAGAACCTAAGAGCACTGAGCTGTTTAGTATTTAATGAATGAAAGAGAAAAAGATTAGATGAATAAACAAATTAATGAATGTTTAGATCCAAATCACTCTTCAGCTAAGTGAGAATGTCTTATGTTCGTGCGTTCACACAGCTTTTAAAATGCTTTAAGTCTCTGCAATGAAAACAGAAGCTTATATTTAATTTCAAAAACAGGAGAATGGTCTCAGTGCTATGAAGCATAATGTTATTCACTGGTTTGAAGATAAGGTGTTCCAATTTGGTAGTTTCTTTGAGATGGTGGATCTTTCTGCGGAGATGATGCCCACAGTAGCTTAGCCAATCCTATCCCTACTTCAGAAAGAGGAGGGCAGGAGAAAAGCTTGGACTTTCTAAGAATTGGGATTTTCAAGTACTGTTCTACTTTTGTATGAATCACTGGACTCTTCAGATGTTTTGTTTTTGTTTTTGTTTTTGTTTTTGTTTACATACATGGAACCTACAGTTCTCCTAGCCATAGCTAGTTGAAACAAATGGTTTCAAGTCGGAATGGGTGCATTAGTGTGCAAATTTCCATTTGGTTAGTGCATATGGCTTAGAACTCTTGGCCCTTCATGGCAACTGGTCTGTGGCAGTTCTGTAGCCCAAGTATAAGAAACTCTGCTCCATGCTGCTATCATGCATTTGCTGTCAGAAACAGTGAAGATGGTTATAACATAAATAGTTCTTCAGTGCTTTTGAACAATACTTATCTCTTCTTTATGTCTAAGCATTTTAAAATATTTATTTTTGCAAAGCACCTGAGGTTCCTGAAAATATCATGTACACATAAAAATTACCTCCAATGAGGTCAAAATATCAAATGAATGTTATTTAAAAAAAAGGCTGGTATTAGGCACAAAAGAATATAAGTTAATTTATTTGAATGGAAATGGAAAACATTAATCTTAGAAAATAATCGTCAGCTTCAGGTGTTTTCAAATAACAAAAGATAAAACCTTTTTTAGTGTTTTTGAATAAAAGGTTGTAAATATCTATATGCAGAAATAACACTGAGTCCAGCTAGAAGATTAATTTCAAATATGTTATTTCTTTGAGTAAATAAATGATGTCATGTAATACACCACCCAGGAGAGGAGACACAGAGCAGGCCTCAAATGTCACCTCAGTTATGATACAAAAAATAACTTCCTTTGAAATCTTTGCATTGATCCACAGTCTGTGAAGGATAAAGTTGATGCCAGAACTTGATTGGCTTCTGAACTGCACAGGAAGTAGTGTGTGGTTGTCCAGGGGCTATGTTCTTCTACTTGGCATCATAACTGGTTCCTCACCCTTTCCTCTCTGGGACCATGAACTACTTTCCCTCTCTGCCATAAAGACCAAAGCATCTCTGCTGTTGGAAGACATTCTGCTATGATATCAGGTAACCAGAAATGGAATCCCTTGAAGCCATGCATCAAGTTGCGTCTCTTCTCCTCAACACAGATGGTGTTCAGTGTTGTGTCTCGGCATTGACAAAACTCACTAAAAACACTTTCAACCATCCTGCCCCCCTTGGTTTTAAGCCCATTGTTAATTTATAACTACTAAAGAGAAAAAATATTTTTCCTCAGCTCAGGAATTGCTTCCTGAAGACTTACATAAAAAGATATTGTACCAGACCTAGCACTCCACAGTTAGGATACCTACTTGCAGTCTGTTCAAAACTATTGTAAGCAGCTTTTGAAAGACTATTTTTGTACTATTCATTCAATGCTTTTTTGAAATAGCAAGGGCAGAAGCAAATCAAAAATCAAACAGAAATGTGTGGTGAAAATAGTACATATTAAAGATTTATGAGCATGAAATATTTAAATAACATGTGGCAAAAGTCTGAAGAGTACCTTGATGGAATCTCTAGTTAGTTATTGCTGGTTAGTTAGTAGGTTATTGGAAAGTATGCTTAGTTATCAAGATGCCTTGATGGAAACATGTTAGTTATAATAGCAATAACTAGGAAACATGCACAAGAGGAGATTAGCTTGGATTCTGTCTCTGTAGATTGTACTATCTCCCACAGTGTCTCTTTTTGTCTTTCTTTCTTGTTTTTAAGTGAGTCTTTGTTTTTTATAAACTGGATTATAATTAAGTAGGTAAAGACACACAGCTCCCATATCTGCATCATCATCTTGCCTGAGACATGGCTGGCACTGATCCTCTCGGCTGCAGCACAATGCCCAGCCCTTCGCATGACAGTGAGAGAGACAAGTGCAGGGTGAGGAGAGTGAACTTGGACTTGGTATGTATATTTCCCTTGAATGCACCTCAGCCTGTTTGGGAATCTTCCGATGAGGTTTAGCTCTCACTTTTTCTACATGCTTGGAATGCTTACTACACTTGGAAGTTGCCCAAAAGAGAGACCTATAATTATGAGGGGAGATCATGCTCTGAGAAGGAAAAATAATGGAGATAAGATTATTAGGTATATAGTGAATTTTTGCATAGGCAGAGCCTAAGAAATACTTTCTAGCGTATTCCTGGAAACATTGGGAAAAATAGCTACTACATTTGGCCTTCTGAAGTGAAAGCTCACAATATGTATGTATGTATGTATGTATGTATATATATGTGTGTGTGTGTGTGAATGTATTTTTGTTATTGGTGGTGCTTCATCTTTTCTCCTCCCTGCTGTTTTATTTGCCACAAAGATCATCCAGGACACAGTACCCAATGTCAGTAGCATTATCAGAATTCAGCTAATCAGTAATAAAATAATAAAAAGCAGTATCTCAATGCAAGTATGAGGAAGGAATCTAAAATAACCACTGAAAAGGAGAAACAGAAGATTGACAAGAAGCATTGAGCCTCATCTATAAATAAAAATTATTGATACATATATATGTAAAATATATTTCCCCCTCAAAGCTATAATCATTGACAAATGATTAATATAATTTTCATAAAATGTAAGACAAAATTGCATCTTACAACTTAAATTTCTAAAAGATATGTTCACATTTAATCACAATTTTTCAGAATAAGAATAACACATCAATTCCATATCTGTGAACTTAACCTAATATAGAAATAAGGAAGGAGAATGTCCACATATGTGCATTTGTTATCAAAGGAAATAATTGCAGATAGAACTTATTTTTACTGAATGGCTTTGAATGTATGTAACACAAGTACAATTTGACATAAAGCAGGAGGTACATTAATTGATACAAGAAGATGTCATACGTTTTTCATTAAGAGGAAAAAAACGTCTATAGGACAATACATATCCATGTGTCAATCAAATGAATGAAGTAAGAAAGGAGTCCAGTGTAGTACAAATTGAGTTTTATATTAAAATGTTTGGCTATAGCATGATATTCACATTTAATAAATGTTTTACAGGGCTTATATTCTGCAGTCATAATTTGAAACATTTTGTACCCTGGAAAATACATATCTTTGCAGCACCTTGAGAATGTTACATCCAATCCAATTTATTACCATCTGAATAAAGAATATTTGAAGGGAAAAATTATGTTAGAAAAACTTTTAAAAAGACATTCCAAGAGTGAACAGACATAGACTTATTTCATATCTTTTGAAGTACTCTGACAAGAATTAACAATAACTTAGTTTAATGTCTCTATCATTAGAATTGTCCAGGTCTTGTGCTACTTCTATGCTGTTGCCCAGAGGCAGACCAGGGACTTCTCGACTTCAGTTCCTATAACAGAACCTGCTACGTGCATCTTACTTATATGTTTACTAGAAGAATCCTAATAAATGTAGCCCTGAGGATTTCTTATCTATTGGCCCCATCTATACATAGTACTTTTCATGGCAGAAAGAAACTGGATGAAGACAACCAAGCTCATGGGGATCACTTCCAGTTAGAAAGGAAGACCCTTGCTGTGTGATTCTTCTTATTCTATTCTGTAGATCATGGTGACTCAATTTAAATTGTTTAGAAGACCCTCATAGAGCTATTCTATTTTTTTGGAACTGGGATTCCCTGGAGAACAAGGATCAGTATTTTCACCTCCACATCTCACAGATAACCAGTGGATCTTGCAAACTCTTTCTTCTTGTGGGCTAAAGAGTTCATATTGTTGGTAGCAGGTAGTTTTAAAATATCCATAGTCTACAGGACATGAAAATTCCCTGTGGTATAACTGCTTTCTGCTGCTTCAGCCTCATATATTCTAGAATTCCTCGATACACCACATACAATAATGTATGTCTGTTAGTTACCAAATTTAGGCTATTGTGACACACCCAGACACACCTGGGAAGTGTGTTCTGCTAAGTCCTTGGGCAGCTCTGAAGCCAATCAAGTTGACTATCAACTTTAACTGTTGCAATAAACTAAGAATATCCATGTGAATATAACTAACAAAGTCCAAAACAGCGTAGAATCAGTGCTGGGGAAATGAGGATAGAATAAACTAAAAAACAAATATATAAGCAATGTAATTTCAAAGTTTGATATATAACAAAACCATGTTACATGACACTAACAATCAGATAAAAGGCTTTTCATATGCAGAAGAGATGGTCAGAAAAAGTCAGTGATAAATTCATGACCTGAACCACAACAGGGTGCAGCAATGGCTCTTTGTGTGGCTTGGGTGAGACTTAATGATGCTAAATGTACTCTTCCCTAGATAACCTGTAGAAATTGTTGCTTATAAAGGATGAAGAAACAAGTTTTTGGAAGGTGAGATTTCAAGATTATATTTGTTCTTTATATCATAGTTTTTCTAAACACTCAGATTTCAGATTTATTTTTTCATGATAATATTAAATGCATTCTTTTTTTCCTTCTAGGAAATTCTTTACATTTTCTAGTTTTTTCAGTGAAGTCATATGCATGGGCTTGGTGGGATATATGCTTTCTATACTTATATTTCCTATTTTAAAAAAAGCTGCTGAAAATGTTGAAGATACATATATGCATACATGTAGATACACCCTCACCATTGTTCCACAGATTTGAAAAACTTTAGACAACAGATTCCTATTTCACCTCAGCAGACTATCATAAATGACTTTCAGCCTCTAATGGTCAGTTAAATGGTAATTGTAAATGGTAAATTCCTTCATGATTTGTTGTATAGATTTTAGAATAGCCAAGAGCCTTATGATTACTCCAATACTTACACTTAAATATTTTTTATCCTTAATAAATCAATGAATCACCATTCTCAAATGTAGCATCATTTATACTGACATCTTAGAGTGTTACATAAATGGTTAATTTCCTTCATTGGCCTAAAAATCTCTTAAGAAAATTTCCTTGGTTTTCCTTCTTTAATCGTTTATAGTATTATGCTTCAAGAACCACAAATCATACCAATGGATCTATTTCTCATCCATAATTTCATTTCTTAAATACAAATATAAATACAAATATAATTAAATAATTCACTTAATGAGGATCAAGAATAAGTTGTTTGCTGCATCTTGCTCTCTGAGTCTTTTGACATTTTATTCAGGGAAGGCTTGACTAACACAGTGAGGAGAGTAGTTTTGTTCTCCATTATCACTATTGTCATGTTTTTTAAGCATAAACATTGTACGGTCCATTTTTTCTACACCTAGTAATTGTTATTTTACTAAAACCTCAGTTAATGTGTGCCCAGTATATGACTAGATTTATAGTCTCTTCCTCAGGTGATGGTTAGCAGTTCTACTGATTGGATTATGCATGGCATCTAATCCCAATTAGTGTAAGGTAAATTGTAAACAGATTCCTCAAAGTCTTAGATAAAAAACTATGGGTCCTATATTGTCAGCTGTCAATGCTATTTTCCACAGAAAGCAAAAGCAATCTAATTTGTTTTTTATAATTTCTGTCAGTTTTATTACAATGCATTTATATTTGCTAGTTTATAAAGTTATTATTTCTAGCATGTTTTTTAATTTTAATCTAATACAAGCAGATATTAAATAAAATACAAAAACAATTCTATGTAAAATAATTTTTCAGAACAGAAAAGAACTACAATGATAAATATACTGACTATCATGTCCCTAAATGAATATATTTTCAATATATGTCTCAATTCATTGCCTAATAACACTGTGCTTAGCAGTACTGCTATGGAAAGCAGTCTGGAGAATTCTAAAAAAACTAGGAAATACAGGAATCTGCACCGGGGTTGGAGCTCACTGGCCTCCAGGCCCATACCAGAAGAATGCCCAGGTACTGAGTTTAGCAACAGGCAGCTTGGGAAACGGCGACTGCGCCACCAAATCTGCATCACCGAATCTGCGCTAGGGTTGGAGCTTACTACTCTCCAGGCCCACACTGGAAGAGCACCAAGGGACTGATGTTAGCAGGTCAGGGTCTGACTTTCTCCACGGCAACTGCAGAAGGACATCCAGTCACCTTGTATTGGTGAGTTGGTGGGCCTGTTGGAACATCAGCCCCTACCATTGCAGCTGCACAGGGCCTACAGCCTACTGGCCTCCAGGCCGACAGCACAAGTGAGCCCAGAGACTCTGTATTGGTGAATAGGCAGGCCCATTGCAACCTCAGGTAGCGTCATTGTAGCAGTTCAGGAGCCAGAGCCTTCCTGCCTCTAAAGCAGACAGGAGAAGGTGTTGTATTGATTGAGTGCCTCATATGGTGTGTCAGAACTAGGGGTTTTTCTTTAGGTCCCAATACAGACTGCAAAGAACAATCCAGGAAATACTCTATTTTAAGGTTCCTAACTATTTTTTTTTTTTTAGGTTTTTTGAGACAGGGTCTCGCTTTGTGATTCAGGCTGGCCCTGAGCTCAGGCTCCAACTCACATCACAATCCTCCTGCCTCTGCCTCCCGAGTGCTGGGATTACAGGCATGAGCCACCACGCCCGGCACTGTGGTATGTGGTACTGGTTGCTGCTGGGTGTGTGTCTCCACACCCAGTATTGTTATGTGGTTACCAGGGAATCGAACCCGGGTCCTTGCGCTTGCAAGACAGGCGCCGGAACCACTGAGCTAACTCCCCAGCCCCCAAGGTTCCTATTAGGAGGAAAGTGACTTGCAACAAGCAGCACAAGAAAACAGGGCAGGTCAGAGATGAGGAAACACTCAAAGTCTGAGATAAAAACATCCTCACCTCTAGGTAACACAGGGGGAATGGAAATAGAGAAGTCTGAAGGCCAGTCTCAGGATCCTTGGAAATGGTAACCAAAGCAGACCTAGTAAAATGGAAATCAGAACTGATCTCCAAGATGAAAGCAGAGATATTGAACATTATCAACATGATGATTAATAAAGCTAAAGAGGAAATCATGGAGTTGATAGAATCCAAGATAGCAAAAGCAATGGAACCTTTTAAACAACTACAAGCAGAATCCCAGGAAATTAAGAAAGAAAATGAAAGTTTGAGCAATAGAATGAATTTGGCAGAAGACCAAATTTCAGACCTAGAAGACCAGATCTCAACCAATGAACTGGAAAGGCATAATCTATAGAAAAAAGCAAGTGATAATGAAAAGTCAATCCAACAGCTCCTAGATGATTCAAAGAAGAATAACATAAGATTAATTGGAGTCACTGAGGAAGCAGGAGACAATGCTAAAGACATCAAAAAGCTATTCACACAGATAATGGCAGAAAACTTCACAGAAAAAGGGAAAGAATTGGATGTACAAATATATGAAGCATACAGAATGCCACATGCCCTTGACATGAAAAAATCTACACCTACACATATCATCATAAAAGTCCCATGGATCCAAAAAAAGAATGAAATACTGAAAGCAGCCAGAGAAAAGAAAACAGTTACATTCCAAGGGAAGCCCATCAAGATCACAGCGGACTTCTCAACTCAAACACTCAATGCAAGAAGAGCCTGGAGTGAAGTCTTCCAAGCCCTAAAGGAAAACAACTTCCAACCCAGACTAATGTATCCTGCAAAACTATCCTTCAAAATTGATGGAGAAATAAGATACTTTCATGACAAAGAACACCTGAAAAACTTCACAAATACAAAACCTGTGCTCCAAAGCATTTTAAAGAATATCTTGGAGAAAAATAAGGAAAGTTACAAATCCATGAGACCTAACCAAGTCAACCCATGGGACCAAACAAGAAACTGAGGGGGAAAGGGCAAAAGTAGAATAACACAGCCAAGAACAGGAAAGCATCATAGCACTAAATTTACCTATATCAGTCATAACCAATAATTTCAATGGACTCAACACACCAATTAAGAGATACAGACTGGCAGAGTGGATCAAAAGGCAAGATCCTATGTTCTGCTGCATACAAAAAACACACCTAATTCAGAAAGAAACCCATGGACTGAAAGTAAAGGAATGGAAAACAATACTCCATGCAACAGGAAAAAGCAAGAAAGCAGGAGTGGCAATTTTATTTGCAAACAGAATGGACTTCAAGCCAAAACTGATAAAGAGAGATAAAGATGGACACTATCTTTTAGTTCAGGGAAAAATCCAAGAGACAGAAATCACAATCTTAAATATCTATGCTCCAAATTCTAAAGCACCCAACTATATAAAACAAACATTAATGGACTTGAGAAACCAGATAAACTCCAATACAACAATAGTAGGGGAACTCAATACCCCACTGTCACAAAGAGACAGATTGACTGGACAAAAAGTCAGTAAGGAAATCCTTGAGCTCAACCAGACTCTTCAGCAAATGGACTTAACAGATGCCTACAGAGTATTTCACCTCACAACTTCAGAATTTACATTCTTCTCAGCTGCTCATGGATCATTCTCCAAAATAGACCATGTGCTCATTCATAGAACAGGTTTAAGCACATATAATCCCTTGTATACTGTCGGACCATAGTGCCCTGAAATTGGAGCGGAATAGCAAAGGAAAGCCCAGGATCTTCACAAACACATGGAAACTGAACAACACTCTGCTCACCAACCAATGGGTCACAGAACAAATTAAAGAAGAATTGAACAGTTCTTACAACTAAACGATAACCCCAGTACAACTTATAGAAATTTATGGGACACAATGAAAGCAGTGCTACGAGGAAAATTCATAGCAGTGAAAGCCTACATCCAGAAAATGGAGCAAGCTCAAATAAACATTTAATGCTGAACCTCAAGTGACTAGAAAGAGAGGAGAAAAACAAACCCGAGGCTCGCAATAGGCAAGAAATTATAAGGATCAGGGGAGAAATTAATGCAATAGAAACCAAGTTCAAAACAGTTTTGAACCAAAAATTTCAAAAAATCAATGAATCGAAAAGTTGGTTCTTTGAGAGGATAAACAAAATTGATAGACCCTTAGCCAACCTCATTAAACAAAGGAAGGAAAAAGCCCATATCTATGCTATAATGAATGAGAATGGAGAAATTACTACTGACCAGAGGAAGTCCAGAGGATAATAAACACCTACTTTGAAAATTTATACTTCAATGAAATGGAAAATGTAGAAGAAATGGATAGATTTCTAGACACATATGAACTCCCAAAGCTGAATAAAGAAGATATAGAAATGTTAAATGCCCCAATAACAATCTGTGAAATTGAAAATGTAATTAAAAACTTGCCAACAAAGAAAAGCCCTGGACCTGACAGTTTTACTGCTGAATTCTATAAAACTTTTAAAGAAGAGTT
>PVIR01004418.1:50000-79384 GCA_004026965.1 Petromus typicus | reverse complement strand
TGCTTTTGAATATTTTCTTTCTATTTCACAATACCTATCACACATTTTGGAACTCATTTAACTACTCAAGGACATGAGGAACACTGAAAATAGCAACTAAATGGATAATTATGTACTTTACCTTATTATTTAAATGACAGTATATCTCAATTCATGAACTTAATTTGCTCTATGATTTTGGAAAAGTTGGCCACATTCACATTTGCGTGGGAAAGATGACCACAGTCACATTTGTCCCCTAATGCAGAGTTTGCAAACAAAAACAAAATTTTGCCAAATGCTGATGTTTACAAACCAAATTGTTTGGAGGCCAACTGATTATTGAAAGCAAAAATAAATTTTAATATATTATGGCTTTACAAGATACTTAAAAGTAAATTTATGGTAGGATTGCCATAAAGGTCAAGAGAGGAGAAGTAGAAGTGCATTGTTATAAAATACATACATGGTTTATAAAGCAGAATATTACTTGACAGTAGACATGATAAATTGCTATGTATGTTACAGTTAGGCTATAGCTTTATGTCTGTGACAGGAGTAGTTTCCTGGAAAAAGCCATTGAGTACAGAAAGGCAAGATGCAACCAAGGTACATACTGAGGTATCTGTGACACAGAACCTGGGTGTAACTATTTTTCTATGTCATCCTTCATTTCTACAACTGATTACCAAGAGGAGAAGGTGACTGGAACTTAGCAGTGGTGGCTTGCCAGCAAAATGTCCACAATGGAATGACACAAGATACCAAATATTCTTCTTGTTTATCTTTTTTCTCTTTGTTCAAAATATTGTAATGTGTGATATGATTGTGTAAATTATATTTACACTTTATAATTTAAAGCTGATTGCTTGATGGTTTAAAGATGATTACTTGATGGTTCTATCCTATTTCTGATAATCTCAGCTATTCTCCCTTTGAGAAGATAGAAAGCAGGAAAATTTGCTTTGTCATATATTATCTAAGGGAGTAGTATCTTTCAAGAAGATTATTTTGGGAGGATGTCTTTATTAACTGTTTTCAACAATATAGATATTAAAACAGTGCTAGAAACTCTGGTGGTGTTTTGTTTTGTACCTGAACAAAATTTTAAATAACAAACTCAAAATTTTCAAAAACAATTCTCTGAGGACAACATGAGTATGTTGATGTTAATAAGTCTGAACACAGCTAGAGGCTGCTGTTCTCAGCAAGGTGACAGTGTGTGGGCTGGATCTGTGATTCATATCCAGTCTCTGACTTCATCATGGACAGGTGAGCTGTCCTTCTGAAACAATGACCTTTTCTTGAAGCCAAGACCAGCTAGGCTATCCAGAAACAATGCCTCAAGTAAAAGTCTATACAGCTCACATAGGAATCCTGTGCAATTTCTCATGGACTAAAGTATCCTAGAACAAAGTGATTACTGTAGGGACAAGTACTTTCTTATCAATAAATTGAATTGGCTAGAATACCATGTAATACAGTAGGTAGTAGGTAGTAGGCCAGCAGGTGTAGAGTGTTGTGTACTCCCCCATTCGGGGGTAAAGTATTCAGTAAAGATCAATTAAATCAGTTTATAGTGTTGTTTAGACTTTCTATATCTTAATTGGCTTTTTATCTGTTCTATTTACTTTCAAAAGGAGGTATTGAAATTTCTCATTATAATTGAATATGTTTTGTAATTCTAGCCATCAGTTCTATCAGGTATTTTTCTGTGTATTTGGGAGTTCTGTTATTTGATACATAAACATCTAAAACTTTTATGTCCCTTTGGTGACTAAATGTCTTTACCAGTATAAAATGATATTCTTTATCCCTGGCAATACTCTTTTTTGAAAGCTATTTTTTGTCAGGTACTAATACAGGCACTATGACTTTCTTTAGATTAGTGCTTTTTCCATCAATTTTCATGTAACATGTATATCTTGATATTTAATATGATTTTAATTGTGACTGGCTTTAATCTTTCTATTTATTTTGCATTTGAATTGGCAATTTTTCTTCTCTTTCTCCTCTTTTTCTGTTTTCTTTGAATTAATTAAATATTTTTTATCATCCATCTTATTTCTGTTGTTATTATGATTTTCTTTACATTACTATTTTAACATTTGCTCAGCCATCCAGTTGAATGTTTAATTCAAATGATCAAATCTTTTAAAAACAACCTACACAGTGTAGATATATGCACCTTTTATTTATCAAATATGCCTACGTGAAACCAGGGGAAAATAAATGATAAAGAAAAAATACTTTTCAATCATGCTAATAAAATGTTAGACTGAGATTGTAACTCTCTTTATAGCTCTGGAATCCAGAACTGAAATCTACACTTACTGAAAATATCTTATCCCTATGTCTATTTACACAAAGTTTTAAGAACTATTAAGTTCTATATGGAAGCCCAGTTGCCCCAGGTAGAAAAGAGTAATCAGTGAGTATTTCAGGACTGCACAAGCCTGAATAATGAGGGAAAGATCTACTAGGCATCCTTCACAAATTGTCTCACACATACACATGCACACGCACATGCACACGCATGCACATCACTGGTGAAATCCTATGTGGTAATTACTACTAACCAAATTTATGGATGCATAAAGACTCAGGCAATAAGTTATCAGGGAAGTTTTGCCAAACAACAAAAAAGAAAAACAGAGAAGGCATTAAAATGCAAGTGTGTCAGATCCAAAATCTGTGTACAGACTATAATACAAATGACTTTGAGGTCTAAGAAAGTGGTCAGAAATGGTATGTGCAGCCCCCAGAATCTATCACAGTACCTGAATGGCACCACATAAAAGTTCAATAACTATTAGTTGAATGAATAAATAAATAATGAGGACATAAGAACAAGTGTTGATGTGAGGTAAAAAATGGACTTAACCATTACCCATCTCACAAGGGGGTTTGTGCTGATCCTAAGGATACCTAGTCACAGAGGCACCATCCCATAAGGTGCTGCCTGGTCTCCCAACCCTGGAACCTGACCCAAAATTTTAGGGAGATTCTAACCCCCTTCATTCCCCTACAAGGAAATTTCTGCATTACAATTCACTGAAGATATAATAAGGGCTTCTCTTTGTTTTTATTAACTTAAAGTTGGGATGGATACCACTAATAACAACTTAGCTGAAATGAATTATAACTTTAAAAAAGTTAGAATGTAGCACTAGAGATAAGCATGTTGAGACCACTGGTAGCCATGTGCTGTGTTTGATTTTACATCAGTTGAAAGAGGACAGCTGTGTGAAGTGTGATGAAATAATTTGGTGAATACTTCAGTAAAAACATTTCAAATTTATTGCAGTAAAAATCATATTCCCACTAATTGCCTTCAAAATACTCCCGCTCACCTTGAACACACTTATGCCATTACTCTTGCCACTTTCTGCACCAGTTTGAGATATCTTCTTTTACTTCTTCCCATGATTGTCTCCATATCCTAAGTCAATTCAAAATATTTACAGTTTATGCCAAATAAAATATAATATGTCCTCATCCACCTTATTCAACAGAGTTGGAATTGGGTAACTTATGGCTATTCCCTAAAATCAAAATAGCAATAAAATAAACATTTTGACTTAAGGCAGCCATGGCAGCATATCCAAAGACTGAAAAAGGGGGACTTCCACTACTTCAGAAAGTGACAAGAATGATAAGGTAAGTGTATTTGTAGTGTGTGTGTGTGGGGGGGGGGTAGTTTCAGTAGAATTAATGGTAAGGTGTCTTTTAATATAATAAATATTCTTTTTAAAATGTAAACATTCACTGTTTTTATGATCACACCTTGTACATGGGAACTTGTTTTCTTACCTGTCTACATTCAGTGGCATTTCAGTAGATAAAAGTCCTGTTTTTAAACCACTCTAAGATTAACTCTTCAAGGATGATGTAAATTTGCTGATGGAGCCACTCAACAAAGGTACCGCTCCAGCGCTGCCACACAGTCTAGAATGGGATTGCTGACAGAACACAGGACCCTTTTACTCTTTAGACAGAAGGAAGCTGGCATACAAGCCTAGGTTCAGATCTGGAACTGCATTTCAGGCCACCAAGATCAGGGTGTGGGCATTAAGTCAGGAATCAGGATAAGCACGACCAGTCAGGAGGCTGAAGCTGCTCTCTGTGACTCACCTGTGTCTTCTGCTGGTGTCTCCATTCTCTAGATAGGCACAGGTTGTAATCTAAGTTCACATAGGATATTTGTTGCTAAAGCTGCTATGATTAAGCTTTCAGTGTATAAAGATGACTCACCTGTCCAATCAGGTATTGCCCTTTGCCCTAGATTATGGCAAGAAGACTCACGGCTACAAACAAAGTTCTTATTCTTAATAAATAGTAGTTGTCTCTCCCATTTGAATATTAGTTTATAGCTTACAAGCATTTTCTTTTCTATTTTCTCAGAAGACAAGGCCTGGCAGCAGGGAAAATATACAAAAACAAGAACTATTGAAACAATAACAACCAAAAAGCAAGTTGTGCACAAATGATGAAAGTCCAAGAAGAATAAAAAACTAGTAACACAAACCCATAACTATAGCCTAGGAGAAAAGAAACAAGTAGATCAAGAATCTACAGAGCAAAGCAGCATACAAATTGGAGCAATCAATATGAATCACAAGAAAACCAAAACTGTAGATCAAACTCTAACCCACATGGGCTAGCTCAGAAATAACCTCTTACATCTCTCAATACAGGAACAATGGGACTTCTCTGAGATAAATTATTGACACTAATTACCTGCAAAGAGTTGGCAACACAGAGCCTCCCTTTTATTTAGGTAGCAAGGTATTATAAAAAGAAATTGTCAGCAGAATGCTCCTGTCTGGTATCTCCTGTTTTTATAAATCTGGTCCAACTTTAAAATTAAGTCTAACTCAGTACCATCACTCTATCCCAGATATCAACAAGTTCATCAAGTGTCAGAGTTCTCACCTGTGATGCACAAAACTGCAGCCAGGTTTTGCCGAACCTTGCCCGATAAAGAACTATATAATTAGAACTGTTGTGATTACTGTTTTATTAAATATAACAACTTTGCAGAGCTGAGCCTTCTTTCTGGAATCAAGGGCAAAGAAAAGGACTTGAATGTGTTACCTTTATAAACTGGCAATATCTACCCTTTTGGAATCTCTAAAAACCGCAGTCTCATAAAAATGTTCCTGCTAAAATGCTCCTATTCTTCACAATTAAATTCAGAAGTCAAACTTAATTAACTCAGGTTAAAATGAATGACGAGATGGGCTGGAAATCAACCAAAAGTCAAATTCTTTGATTACCATGTAGGAAATGTTTTATTATTCAAAGCGTATTCAACAAATTTAAGTAAGCTATCAAAGCAGAGTTAGTGGACATCTTTCAAGTCTAACAAGGAGATAAGGAAGTGTAGTGATGGATTTATCAATATTTTTCCATTTGATCTTCTAATATGCTTAAGAAGAGGTAGTCCTCTGAAGGTGACTAATCATTTTCATAATAGTTGAACATAAAGTTATCTGGGACTTGTTTTCTCACAGAACCATTTAAGAATTAAGAGAACCATTTAAGAATTAAAAGAGATGATACATGGAATACAGTTGTCTTTATACCAGGTACATGTTAGACAGATAGCCAGGAAATCTTTCCCTCCTATTTTCCTTGAAAACTCTGGTGAAAAGATGAATATCAGTTTGGTATGCCACAAGATTGGCTCATAACAAGGTATAAATAAGTGGAAAGAGAAAGGATTAAGTATGGATAGTTATCTACGCACTGGTACATTTCTCCTGCCTGTGTTTATGGGTACACATTGGGCCTTTTTTGCATTCTCTGTAAAAGCTCTTAATGATCAAGGATTTTATCCCCTATTTCCTTCATAATTCCCCTTGAAAATCTAGTGCACCTCAGTCTTGGAAAATATTCAGTTATTGTGTCGGGTGTCTTCACAGCTTCTGCATATATACAGCCATATTCCATATGACTTGCTTTAGAAAATAAGTTCTTTGTACTACAAATATTTCTGATAATTGAACCCTACAGTACTATGGATATTTTTCTGAGTATCATGACAACTTTGAGTGGAGGAAATTCTGCCATTTTGTGTATTTCTTTGCCTTTTTATACCTATATGGATACTTTTTATATACACTGTACTTTCTCATGTTCTGCATGTTTCCTAATCTGTTTTCT
The DNA here is from genome assembly GCA_004026965.1 of Petromus typicus. Taxonomy (NCBI): domain Eukaryota; kingdom Metazoa; phylum Chordata; class Mammalia; order Rodentia; family Petromuridae; genus Petromus; species Petromus typicus. Next base: position 73,237 of record PVIR01004418.1, on the reverse strand, counting down.
TGCTCAGGAACAAGGATTCAGCATCATAGGAATAACCTAAATTATAGCTAAGCCATCAGAAATGCTGAGGATGGAAAGTGTCTGCACAAATCTCCCATCTTCCAAGCAGTATCTATGATCTTCAATCCACGAATTTGGAAACATTTATTTGGCTCATTTTGCCTGTTTGGCTCTTAGTCATCATGATGGTTAATTTTATATTTCAGCTTGACTGGCCAACAGAGTGCTCCAACTTTTGGCCAAATACTACTTGGAGCATATCTGAGAGGGGTTTCTGGATGAGATTAACATTGGAATCAGTAGACAAGTACAACAAACTACCCTCCATATGTAAATGAACTATATCCGATCAATTGAAGCCTAAGTAGAATAAAGAGACCAAGCTGGAACATCTCTGCCTGACTTCTTACACTGGACATTGATCCTTTCCTGCTTTTACACTCAACCTGAAAAATTGACTCTTCTTAGGTCAGAGCCTGGTGGCTGCCAGACTGGAACTTACACTAGCCATTGGCATGCATTTCTAGCTGGCCACCTACACAGCTTTATAATCACATGGATCAATGGCAGGAAGAGGGAGGGAGGTAGTGGGAGAGAGAATGCTACATTTGTGTGGAAAGCCATAGTACAGTACACCTGGACTTAAGCAAAAGAGACTACCCTGAGTTCTTACAGTAGAAAGAAGCCTGCTCATCTCAATCAGAATAAAACTGCATTCATTCAAGAACATATGGACACCTCTGTCACTCAGCACCCAGGACTCATTACTACTATAGGGCCTCCTGCACCACAAAGCATCTGATCTCATCATCAGTGCTGTTCAAGCCCCACAAAGTCTCCTCCTCCACATCTTTCTCCTGTGTCTTTGGAACAAAAAGCAACTGTATTTGAATATTGGTGGGATGAACTGCCGCTGGGATTGTTCTCAACAGTATTTTAAATATGGAGGAATTGAGCATTAGCACTGCTTAGCTGAAGGGATCAACATATGAGCTATCTCGTCAAAGCCTTTCTCTTGTTTGAATTCAGTACATTCTTAAATAACTGCCTTCCCAGAAGTGCTGAACATTCTTTCCATGCTTTTCTTTGTGTCCCAATTCATGATTTCAGGAGCCTTCATACATAAATACTGTATTTACAATAGTTCCACAAAATGACTGAGTACTAGTTTGCAATATTCACCAACTCATATTATTTTTAAATTAATATATGCATATATAGGTATAATTTTCATAAAGTATGATAATAAATCTTTAACCAAGCAAATAAACACTAAATGCTAAATTTGACAATAATTTTATATTCTGAAAAATAAGATCGAATCATACTTTCACAAACTTATGTTAGCTTTATATAAATAAATTCAATTTAAAATTGATATTATTAACTACAGTTTATATTTTATCTTTTTTTAAAGGTTTTTTGAGATAGGGTCTCACTTTGTAGTTCAGGCTGGCCCCTGAGCTCAGCCTCCAACTCACATCACCGCAATCCTCCTGCCTCTGCCTCCTGAGTGCTGGGATTACAGGCGTGAGCCACCACACCCGGCACTGTGGTATGTGGTACTGGTTGCTGCTGGGGCGAGTCTCCACGCCCAGTATTGTTATGTGGTTGCTGGGGAATCGAACCTGGGCCCTTGCGCTTGCAAGACAGGGGCCAGAACCACTGAGCTATATCCCTAGCCCCTATATTTTATCTTTTATTATAATAGAGGGTTAAAGTATTTTGGAGGAAAAGTAACTTTTAAAGTACTCATAAATATAATTGCATTAATATTTTATAAAACATTTATTGGCTTACTTTTATTATATTTATAGTTTTTATTCTCTAGATGATTATTGTCAACAGGAATCCGGATGTGGGAAAATTTTGATCACCATTATTAGTGATTTTTTTTAATAAGAAAATAAAATACAGGTATACTTTCATTTTATTATTCAAACTAACATCATCAGCCATAAAAATGACTCACTTATACTCAGTAACAATTAAATTCTGTCATCTTTGATTTTCTGCCAACTTTCACTCATATAAAAAGAATAGCTTTAAATGTATTTGTCGACTCTGCCATTAGGAAGGTATAATTGTCAAGATAAGATAATAGATGTATTTTTTAAATGGTCCGTTATCTTGATTTACAATGTGTAGATATGTGAACACGTGTTATATGGTCCTCCGTTTGCTCTTTTTCCTTAGACCCCACAAGTATTTAGATAAGACCAAAGCCATGCTCCAGGTACATTCAAGTTGCCTGGTAAGAGAACCTCAGAGCAGGCTGTAACAACATACGTGCACTCAAACAACTCTTTTTATTGTTTTATTTTTAAGCTTGATAAGAGATGTATTGAAATAAAACCTCATGAAAACATGGGAGAAATTCAGCACATCAGCTGGTACTTAATACATCACAATATGAATGGGTGAGAGGAACACTGCTAGGTGTTCACCATGGAGACTGGCTTCTGGACTCACTGGTGCCTCTCCCTGATCTCACACACACACACACACACACACACACACACACACACACACACACACAGAACATAGCCCTGTTACAGTGACTGTAATTCCCAGCAGTTTTTTATTGAGTCATTGTAATGTTTAGGGCTCCCCTCAAAACACAAATGCCCCACACAATACAGCCTTATCCACTTCTAAGTCCTTCCATGTTTGTATCCATCTGCATAGAGCTCATTGGTTCCCTGGCAGTGACTCCAGACAAAGAATGTCATTAGGGGAGGGACATATGGAATGGAATACACGTTCTCCTTGGTTTATGTTTGGAATGCTGAGGAAAGGGACTAGCCTGTATCTTGGTGTGTGGATATTTTAAATGAGATAAAGAATGAGTTATCAATAGAACTACTAAAATGACTCAATAAATCACCTCCTCTAGCCAAAATATAGGTCTAGAAAAAGAGGAGAAAGTCTTGGAATCTGGTCTCAACCACTCTGCCCCATATCCTAAGCCTATGTTCTGAAAAAATTTGTAGAAAGAATGGCCTAATTTAGACAGCAATTCATGGAAGGTTACTGTAAGGTTAGGTGCTCTTACTCTTCTGAAGTTGACAGAGCATTGCCTGAACTCAAAGGAGTACCAATAGTACAGATTTCAAATATCCAAAGGAGACATTTTTACAATGAGGAAGGACTTCGCCTCTTCTCACATCATCCAACTCATTCACTGCAGGATCATCTCTTCCTAAAGACACGCAGTCTGGAGTGAAAGGTAGCTCCAAAGCTCTGGCCGAATTTGACATTTCCAAAGCAAGCTGTGCCCCTTTCTTCAGGCAATTGTCAGAAAGATGGCAGTGAGTCAGCAGCATTGCTAATACTCCTGCTTCACAGATGAGAACACAAGGCTCACTGCACATGTTAACCATGTCCATGATTGGATGGACTTTGTGAAGTGTATCCCCATTAAGGGAAACTGGAATGTGAGCACGGCCTGTCCTACCTCCATAGTTCTCACCGCCGTGCACGTGACTCCTCACAGCAGAGCATATGTCTGTCAGGAAACACAAACAGGTGCATGCCCTTCAATAACTGGTTCTTAAGAAACCTCTAGGACTTCAGTGCTGCTTTCTACTACCTTTCTGCTCTGCTTTTACTGTCAGATTTATGGACCAAGAGCCTAGAGTGGAGAAGTTAATTCCAACCACAACTTGGTTCACTGAGTTTTTTAAATGTCCATTCTCGCTCAATGGGCCAGTCTTTACTGCAGGAATGTGTCAGAAGATAAAGGGGACTTGAAAGCAAGACAAGAGAAGTAGCAGGCCCAAGTAAACATGAAACCCAGTGTTTCACCTCCAAGGCCTGTGGACATTCACTTCTTGGCCAATGAACACCTAATGGATAACTATTCCTTTTGGGAACTTATTCTTGCTAACTTCAAACCATTCTGTGGAGCTATTAAACTTGACAGTGCTTGCCTGCGTTTTTCCCTGGGTCCTCTTATCTTGTATATGAAACACAGAGATTAGTTGTCATCTCATTTTCTTTATTGAGTTTATTCATATATTTTAGGTATACATTATGGCCACTTTCATCATTGAGAATTTGTACCTGTACACAATATAGCTCAATTCTTATTTTCCTGCCCTCCCATCAACCCCACTAGTCTCCGTGTGTACATAAACTTTCTTTCCAGTGTTTCCTTTTCACCATCACATTTTTTTCTTTTCTTTCTTTGCATCTCATTTGACAGACAAGGAAACTTGAGACCCAGAGTTGTTACGTGCCTTGCCTGGGGTCACACAGCTACTAACTAGGAAAATGAAGATTAAACACAGACATCTCTGACTGCCAGACCTAGATTCTTTCCAATCATCCCTGCAGTTTCTTAAGAGCCATATGTTTCCACATTCCACTCCTCATCATTTATCCAATAGAAAAGGAGATATAAATTAACCATGCAAAGATGTATTCAAAATGTCCCAGCAGCTTTACCACTAGCCCAAACTGGAAATATCCCAAATAACCATGAAGAGGTGATTGGATAAATAAATTGTGGAATATGCATATGATTAATATTCCTCTGCAATGGAAACCAAGAAATATTGATACACATGACAGAATGGATGATTCTCAAAATGATTACTCTGAGTGAGAAAAAGCCAGGAAAAAAGGCCCCAAGCTTCGTGCTTTCACTTAAGTAAAACTCTAAAAAAGGCAACCTAATCTATGTGACATAAAGCAGATCAGTGATTGGTTAGGGGTGAAGGTATAGACAGGAGGGAAGAATTATCAATGGACACAAGAAAACTCTGAAGGACTGGTTATATCCACTACCTCCATCATGGCCACAGTTTCACAGGTGTGTGCACTTAACAAAATTCATCAAATTGTACAGTTTTAGTATGTGTTGTTCAGTGTGTGTTGCCTGTGCCTTAATATAGTTGCTTTGAAATTTATGTGGCTCCATTTGAGCTTAGGATATGCCAATTCAGTAATTTCTATCTCATCTAATTTGCAAAGATGCTTTCCTTCCTCAGTACTTGCCTGTAACAATGTCACTGCAGAGGGGATGGTCAAAAGAAAGCTCACCAATACTGAGTAATCATTATTATAATCACAATATTGGTCTTTTCCTCCTATTGATGAAAATGAATGTGGAGTGACTAGCTTCACTCTATGCAAAAAAAAAATTTCTTTTTCTTTTTTGTCTCTATATCTAGGGATCACTTAGCAAAGCAAACAGAAGCAGTTATTATTTTCCCTCTCAGATAAGTGTAAGAAACATTTGGACTAGCTTTGTATATTTAAGACACAAGTTTTAATAGTGGAGGTCAAAAAAATACAGAGAGGGAATAGAGACGATTTAAAAAGAACGAGAAAAGGGGAAGGAGAAAGACACGAGAGAAGGCCCAAGAACTCGAGAGAATTAAGGCTGAATGAGCCATAACTGTTTTCCTTGGAGCCGACTTCTGGGTGGAGGAGAACTGCTGAGTCTCCTCCTCGAGTTCTCCAGACCTGGAGCTGTTATTAAGAGGCCAGCACATGAGTACTGTGAATGAAGACAGTTCAAGTGGAACTTTTATGCCTATAAACTCCAGAAGTCACAGAAGACTTCTCTCAAAATGGGAAAGGGCCAAACCTTCGCTTCCTTACAGGTAAGATGAACTTACTGAGCTGAACTGCCCTGTGCTTGGTCAGCCCTGGGAAAAAGAATATAATCTGATATTTGGAAGAAAGACATGGAATAGGTCTGTTAAGAAGAAGGCATGATGTCAAGGTTGGAGGAAATTTTTCTGTCTCCTTATCTGAATGAAGAAAGAATTAGTTTAAGAGGGTATGTTCCTTGGAAGAGGTGACAACATTCTGTTCTGATCTGTCTCCATGGGAGAAGACACCATGCTTATAATGGAAATCCCTGCTAGTCATCTTTGTGTTATTTCTAAGAACTTGTATGGAAGAACTGTCAGTTTTATATATACATGTATATATACATTATTCAGCTTTCCATCCTTATAATGAAATACCTGAGATAATTGTCTTATAAAGAGGAAAGGTTTATTCTGCATTACAGTGTTAGAGATGTCAGAGGTTTGAGTCACCAATTCATATTTGGTTTCATCCTGTGGTGGCACAGTACATCACATCAGGAGCACATGGCAAAGGGAGAATATTTCACCCAATAGTAGCCAAGAAGCAAAGAGAAAAACAGGCAGGGATTGTGACCCAATACCCACTCAAGGGCATGCCCCTGGTGAACTTGTTCTTTTTACTAGTCCCCACTTCTTAAAGGTCCCGCCCCTCCCTAATGCACCATAGGCTGTTGATCAAGACTTTAAGCCATGGACCATTGGACTAGATTTCCAAACAATAATACACATGCAGAGAAAGAACATGGGTTATTATGGGGACTGATCCACACAATAACAGAGGCCAAAAGGTCTCACAACATACCATCTCCAAGCTAGAGAACCAGAAAAACTAATGGCATAGTTTGGTCAAAGACCAAAGGCCTGAAAACCAGGGAAGCAGATATCCATTTGCAGGAGATGTTTATCTCAATTGAAAAAGAGAAAGTTGATTTGCCTTTCTTCTACCTTTTGTTCCATCCAGATCGTCAGTGGAGTGAAAGATGTCCACCCACACTGGTCAAGGTAGGCTTTCCCTCAGTCTGCTGATTCAAATACTAATATCCTCTAAACCCAGCATGGTAGACAAACCCAGCATGGATACTTTAGTTGTCTTGTTATTTCTCACACTAGTCAAGTTGACACACGAAATTAACTATCATATCATGACACCTCAAACACAAGGAATGAGGCTATGATATCATAGATTTGGCGGTACTTGTATATCCTTGAAACTCAAAGGGACATATTAGGAAAACTAGATAAAACTGATTGGTGTAGCTTATTAAAATGTACACACCTAATTAATCTGAGGCTCTGAGGTCATGCCAGATGATCTGCATCTGAGCAAGTTCCCTATGCCAATATTTAGAAATCAACGTTAGCACCAAGTGTGGTGACACACACCTATATTCCCAGCAGTAGAGAAGCTGAGGCTGGAGGATCATCATACAATTGAGGTCAGCCTCGGTTACACAGTGAGTTTCAGGCCAGGCTACACTACATAGTGAGATCTTGTCTAAAAAAAAAAAAAAATCAATTTGAGCATTTACATGACACTAGAAGGGACTGTTCCCATGGACAGCAACTGCTTGTTAGTACCAACAAGATTGGCATTGACATAAGAAAAACAAAAGAGATGGGGTCTTTGTAGCTCCTTATCCAGGTGCCCACAAATGGAGTTCTTTAGTGGAAACTCTAGGAGCAATTATAAGATTTTTTATCTTTTTGTTTTGGAAGGAGTTTGGATTGATGAAGGTGAAATAAGTATAATCCAGAAAGACAACCAAAGAAGTGGTATGAAAATAGTAACTGCAAACAATAACTCCATTAAAGTTCTGAACATAATTCTAATTATCATTGCTTTAAAAAATAAAACAAATTAATCACTTCTTCCTGTTTATAGAGCTGGGAAGTTGGTGTTCCTCTCAGAAACAGTTCAATACTGGGCTTTCTTGAGTATACAGTACAGAAAGAGAGTATTTCCCCCATAAAATGCTAAGATCTTTCCTGCCATGAATATTTTTCAGTTTCCCATGTATACTCAGCTACATATTTCAAATAGCAGATGTGATGAGGGGACCTTCCTGCTCAGTTTCGTGTCATTCTATGCCCCACAGGAAAGCCAACAAGCTAGAGGCCCCAGCGAACTGTTGCTGAGTCAAGCACTGCACGGGGCTGAAGCCACTCGGCTAATGTAATCCTAACTTGATCCCATAACAGCCGTGTGAGCTACAGGTCATTACCCCTGTTTTATGGTTGATTCTCACACTCTCGGTGGGTGTTCCTGACCAAGCTAGTCTCACTTGCCATATAGATTGCTGCAACTGCAAGGGCTCCAGCACACCCTCACTGAAGTGCTAGGCTCAGAAAAGTACCTAGATCTAAAAATGCATAATCCTCTTCCTTTCACCAACACTTCCTCTCCCAAAAAAATCCTGCCATTTTTCCCAGTTCCAAAGGACTGGCTTAGGCTCCACTGCCCCCACTGGTGAGCAGAGGAATGTCTATTTCCAACACTGAAGGCTAAAAGTTTCCCCAAAAAGGACATCTCACAACCCTCACACAGCCCAGATGTCTGGGAAAGAAGGTCGCACCTGTACCTGAGTCACTGACACACAGAGCACAGCAGGACATGCACGGCCTGTCAGGTCATGTCTACACAGGCTCTGAGACAGATGTTTCAAAAACATGTGTCATGCTGTTTCCAACCAGGGAGGCTCTGCTATCTTGGCGGTGTGCCTCGGTGCAAACTCTACCTCCAGCCCCACAGGGACACCCTGCCCATTACCAGGGAGCAAGCATAGCCAAGTGCTTTCGTACCTTAGAAACAGCCAGGGCCTGGATGCAACGACCAAGTGCCCAGCAATGACTGACTGCGTTCCACTTGAAGGGCTGGGAGCATGCTAACCCCACCTGGCCAGAAAGAACATGAATTAAAGGTATTTTCTCCCTCCTTCTCTCCACCATGTCTTCAGGGGCCACTATAGTCTTACTCTGAGTTCCCCTAAAAGTGGACCTGAGAAAAGGGGTTGGATGCAGACACATTATTTGGAAAGCAATTTCAGAAGCACAAATAAAGGAAGGAGGAAAACAACACAAGGGAGGAAGAACCACCAGGAAACGAGTTGGTTATCATGGTGGGAGGCAAGGACCACTAGTGTAAAGTGCACCAGAGAATTGTCCCATCTCCAAAGGACAGGACAGCTAACATACATTGACTAACTCTTGACCTATGTCAGACTCCCCTGGAGGGGTCAAAGCCCTGGGACTTCAGGGAACCTTGGCTGTGAGTAAAGCAATCTTCCATGGGGCAAAAAGGCCCTCAGGCCCAGAAGCTGAAAAACATGGGGGCATGAGGTAGGACATTGTCAGAAGGAAAGGCGAGGGATGTCCTCAAAGCAGAACCACAGACATACCTGGTACACCTCCAATGCCAGCTGTATCTGTCTCCCTGTTGGAGTGGTGGGACGAGGTAACACAGTATCTAAGACCCTTGGCACTGACACACCTGGCTTCATGTTATGTTTCACGAATTCTCCTGCCCAGACTGGCAACCCACAAGCCTCCTTCTTACCTGATTCAGCCCCAAATGTTCAGCACCCACCCCACTGTGGTACACGTGATCAGAGCAGTCACAGGCACACACCTTCATGGGAACACCCCAGGGGTGGTCAGCCCAGCACAACCATGCTCTCCACAGGGCCTTCTGCTTGGCCAGGAATCTCTTTTTCCCAGCCTTTTGTGAAGTCTTCCCAACCTGATCAGAAGCCTCTACTGAACTCTGTGGTCTCTAGGCACTCAACATCTGCAAACGCACCCAGCGTTCAGGATACTGGTCATGCTCTGTGGCTTGAACAGCCCAGCCAAATGGTACAGAAATCCAACTGAACAAGAGGCACTAGAATCCACAAAGAATTCCTGGGTGTTAAACACAAACTAAATCACGACTGGGTTTCAGACAATGACTGTGCTTGCCCAAGTACTCCTCACATAGGATGAAAGATTCCAGAAAAAGAATTAGCCAGTTGGCACCAACACTCTCATCTTATAGATGAGGAAGACTGATGTCAATAAAATGACTTACCCAAAGTCATTTGTACAACCCTAATTTTGGTCATTCAGTCATTTATTCAATAGGTTAATTGAGCCTTTATTATATTCCAGAGGATTGAACTATATGCCAAATGCAAATAACATAGCAAAGATCAAGACAGACAAGTTCCCTGCTGTCATATGCTCAGGCTCTCAGGGAAAACAGTGAATGCAGTAAATAAGGATGATATTTCAGATAGTGATTTGCATTATACAAAAATAAAGGAGGCTAAGGAGACAGTAGGTGATGGCATGGGGGAACGAGGTGGGCTGGGCATAGCAGGGCTATGCTGAGCTCTGGGAAGTCAGGCAGACAGAGCCGACTGGAGAGAAAGGGAAAACATGTGGTCCCCATGCCCACAAGCTGATACATCCCACAGGACACATGCAAGAGGCTTCATATCTGCTGTTCCTGTTTGTCTCAGGGAAACAAGTAAAATCCTCAGCACAAACCGAAGAATGAGAAAGAGGGTCGGTGTCCTGGAGGAAGAGGAGGTTTGAAACAGCATGTTGTAGAGAAGTAAAGTAAATACACAAAGAGAATGTGATAAAAGTGTAGAACTGATTCATGCAACCAGATATTCAAAATCATAGGAGTTGTGTGACTTCTCCAGTTTCCTTTAGCTTCTTGGGTGTGGGCCAAGGGGAAGCAGAGAGGTGGGGACTAGGCAGGAGATTTCAATAGAGAAATAGATTTTAAAAAGAAAGCTCAGTATGTATGAGGATGTGGGTTCATTCACCACGAATCTAAACAGAGGAAGGGGTAGACAAGGAAAGGCAGTAAAGTCAGTGAACAGAGTCCTAATGGAACTGAAAAATGTTGAACTGGAGTGCTGAGAAAGCAAAATAAAATGTTCAGAAAGGAGACACTTGAAGTCAAGGTGTTAGAGAATGAAGACTTATAGGTATCCAAGTAAAACCATGGAAATGTGTGGTGTCTGACATAGCCACTACCTGGTAAGCAGGGGTCAGAATAAAGTGTACGATACAGAGTGGGGTAAGAGAGGCAGAAGGCTTGTTGTCTAAACCATATTAATATAAAGTGCAATAGTGAGGCAGACCCATGAGTATGTCGCAAAAGCCAATAATGCCTCACTGAGTGCTGCCAGCATCTTACTTTATATGGGAATTAGAGCTCATCAGTAGCATGGGTGAATATTCTTTATAACACAGATCATATTATGTCTACTGGCTTATTCTTATTTTATAAATGAAGACACTGAGGCTCAAAAAGAAACAAAGTCACCTGCCCAAAACCCAACACTGGAAATGAATCAAAGACCACACTATCATTATATATTCTACATCCTGTCCAGCTCTCTTTCTACTAAACAATGGAGTTTGACATGATGTCATTGGATCAGTCTGTGAGGTCAGGCTGCTTTGGCTCAAATCCTAGCTCCTCCAACTAGTTAAATGACCTTGAACAAATTATTTGTTCTCACTGCGCCTCATATTTCCGTAAAAGTAGGGTAATATAGCACCTACCTCAAAGGATGATGTGAGAATTAGCTAAAATAAAGCTTGAATAAACCTTTCTCTATACATAATAAGCACTCAATAAATGTCACGTGTTACTATAATAAAGTGAAAAGGCTTATGATGTCTGCTATAAACACTATTATCTCCCCACTCTCGGCCGCTCTCATGGCAAATTGGAAGTAATGCTGACTGCCCTGCTCACCCTCACTCTGCCTCAGAAAGAGGCTTCCTGGAATATGGGGGGCTTAAGCAAGGATCTGAAGGGCAAACAGGGATTCTCAGCCCTGCAACTATAGAGAAGTACAAGGAGGGCTTGTCAGAATAAGTCACCACACAGTGTTGAGATTGTAACAAAAAAGTAAGGAAACAAATTTTATATATATGGGGGGGTGGTAGGGTGGGTGGGGCTATGGGAAAAAATGAGAATTAAGTTGTGTCTTATACTGGTACAAATCCCCATTATGGAGTGCAATCATGATGTGTATATTTAATGTACCAATAAAGATAATAAAAAAAAAAAAGAATAAGTCACCACAAAACAAGAACCTGAGAAGGGGGCCAGAGATTTAGCTCAGTGATTCCAGTGCCTTCCTTGCAAGCACAAGGGCCCAAATTTGATTCCCCGGTAACTACACACAATGCAAGGCATGGAGACTCATGCCCACTAGCAATCAGAACCACATACCACAGTGCCGGGCGTGGTGGCTCACATCTGTAATCCCAGCACTTGGGAGTCAGAGGCAGGAGGATTGCTGTGAGTTTGAAGCTGAGCTCAGGGCCAGCCTGAACTACAAAGCAAGACCTTGTCTCAAAAAAGGGGGGTCCTTGATAGGGTCATGTTCATGGCACAGTGAAGGAAGTCATCATCTAAGAGAGGATAGTCCAGGCAGTCCTTGGACTGAAGAAGAACCCTGACTCTGGGACAGGATCCCTAAGGAGCTTCCCTTCTCTTGTAAGGGCTGTCATAAGACAAGACAGTCATGCCACCTGTCCTCCCTGTTCTCCCTACCTTTTTAGGGCCAGCCTCTGTACAGACAGGAGCTATTTCTCATAAACATTAAGTACAGAAGAAGTCTCCCTAATCCAGGCCTTGAGAAGTTACAGAATCTGCAGGAAATACATAGCAGTTCCTCCTCTCAAGTCAAATCCAACATTCATTTCAATGCCTTCAGTGTTGCAAATTCTCCCTAACACCTAATGGCAAAGAAGAAAAATCATGTGTGAAGAAACTGTTGGATTAAGCATCAGTGACAATAGGAAGATTCTGAGCAATAGCGGACACTGTACTTAACTGACCTTATTTTGAGCAGCTATTGAAGAATTTTCAGGATAATGAGCTATCTCATGTTCCATATAACAAGCCACAGGCAGATTGCTCAGAACTGTGGTCTCAGAGAAAAAAAAAATTTTAAAACCATGGAAATCAATGATCCCAAGAATGAAGTAATCAGGCTGTAAGTAAGGCTACCTTTCAGGTTTTCTTCCACCAGAGCTCTCCAAGGTCATGAAGGCTCCCTCATCAGCCACCCGTCTGAGTCCTGCATTCCACAGCGTTGTTGAACTCCCAAAATATGTCTCCAATAGCAACTCTCCAACCACTTGGGTAAGCTCCATATCCACAGCAAGAAATTCATCCCAACAACACCCTCCCTCAGCCTTGACCACCCCGGATTTAGTGGTTTTCCATTTACTCATTGGTGGAAAACCATTTGTAGAACATCTATTCTGTGTCCAGTATTAGACAAAATAAATTAATTGCTGCCCTCCCAAAGCTATTGTGGACGACAGACATTAAATTCTTCACTAGAATAAAATATGGTAGTCATGTTCTATGGTCAGAGCACTATAAGCTATTCCAACTATATTCGACAAGGAGGGACCAGCCTTCTGTTGGGAGTGCAAGAGAGCTCAGGAAAAATTTGTGCTCAAATATCTGTGTCCAGTATTTCATGTTGGTAGCATATTCTCATACATACATGAGCACATGCTCATGCAGAGTCATATACACCATCCCTGAACACTATGAGCCCTTTATTTCCATTCTCAAGAAGACAACTTATTGCTGAGCACCCAAGTGAACAGGAAACATCAAAATGCTGGTCTGGTTTCAGGTTTGCCACTAACTTGTTATGCAAATGTGTATAACATATTCAACCCCTCTCTGCTTCATTTTTTTCCTGAGGAATAAAGAAAGTTGACAAAATAACTTTTTGTACAGTTGATTGTATAAATCTACATCAACTGAGGGCATAAGAGAGACAGGTGAAAAGCTCCAGTATGATGAATTCTTCACAAGCCTTGGTGCGTGTAGTTCCCAACTTTGTAGGTGAGAGATTCATTATTCATTCAGCCAAATATTTGGAGTGCTCATTTCACAAAAACTTAGGGGGAAGATAAAAATCAGAATAATCATGGTTCTTGCTCTCAAGTGGCATACACTCAATACGTAAGGGAACGTGGCCAAGTTACTACTCTCCAAGCCAGAAGATGACAAAAGGCTGTAGCAAGGCCCCTGTGGCAGAAAGGCGATGTGCCTGCTTTGTGCCTTCCCCAATGCCCTTATTCTCTACTTGATAGATCTTCTTCCAAGAGGAGCACTTGTGTTTTTCAAGCATCCGGAAAATGGTTGGCCCCAAGCGCCCAAGGAAACACTCTTCTAGCCAGAATCTCTCAACCTCAGCACTATTCATATGTTGAGTCTGATGTTTGGATGTACATGTTTATCAGCATCCCTGGCCTCCACTCTGTGACAGAACACTACCCCAACCAAAAATGTCTCCAGACATAGCTGTATGTCCCCTTCAGACAGAACTATCTCCATTGTTCTAGCCCACTACACACAGAGAAGAATACACAGCTATCTAACAAGACACAAGCCATTTTAGATATGCTAACAGAAAGTCATCTCAATACTTTAATGAATTTCGTTTAAGCTGCTCCCTCTCCCATGTGGGAAAAATTATCTTCATTATCCTAGATTCAGAAGAGGAATTGAAGGTAGCAGGAAAGTAGCATGTAGAGACAGAAACAAAGAGGTTTTTGAGAAGAAAACAACTCTGTTGCTTCCAAAAGTCACCCAGTCAAACTTCATAGTGACTGAGAACAGTTTCCATCAGGCTGGCCCAAGAGGAATCAGTGACCAACAGAGTCCTTCTACCTTGTCAGCTCGCTTCCACCAGGTGAGGCTCAGCTGAGGAGAGATATGGCAGGCCAGCAGGCAGGGGATATGCTAGGAAAGAACCCTGGACATTTGTCCACAGGTGACTTAAGGAGAGGAAGTTAGGAATTGTGATTTAGAAAATATGAAACTGTAGCGGCACAGAAAGTCAAGTTTCCTTTTAGAAGATAAACTGGCTCTTGCTGCCAACCCTCACTTTTGTTTTTATTCTTTCTTGTCTTTACTATATCTTAAATATCTGAATTGATTACGTCTATGAAAACCTGTGTTTACATTCAAAGCATGGTTTAATGAGTATTTGTGAACCTTTGCACAGTCCTGTGTGAGAACTTCATGACTAATTTGTTTCTCTCTCTCTCTTCCTTTCTCTCCTCCTCCAGATGTAATCACAATCTCAGTTTGTAATGCTTTTAAAAAATGTAGTCAGACAATAAATGTATGGAAGCTTAGGAATGTTGTTCTTGGTAACCACAAAAAATTATATCATATTGATGTGGTTTTCTCAAACTGACTGCTTCCATTCAATATTATTTTTGCAAAGCTTAGTCATATAGTAATATATATTTCATCCCATTGTTAGTTCATGCTATATTTACCCATTTTCTTATCAGTGAGCATTCCTGTAGTGTCCAAATTTTTGCTATGATGAGAAGGGAAGCTAGGAAAAGTCATAAAAACCTGCAGAAATTTTTCTAGAAGTAAGTGTGCTAGGGTGGGAAAAGTACACATCTTATGAAATAATACCAAATTATTTTCCCAAGTGGTTGCACCACTAGCAATATATAAGAGATTGCATTGATCTACATCTTCTCAACCTCAATTTTGATTTCTTAAAATTTTCAAATGTCTAATGAAATTTAACATAATTTGAACTTTTTTCCTCCTTGCCCTATTGTCAAACTCTCATTTCTATGATAAAAAGAAGATGGCTCTTCAATCTGGTTTTCTCTCTATTTTAAATGAATTCATTAAATAGTGATTCACATACACGTGTCACATCTCAATATTGTTTTCTATTTTAAATAGTAGAAAGCACACTTCCTGCCCAGGGACTTTAAAAACTCTGTCATGCAAGTTATACCAAATACAGAATGGCACCAAATACTGGTTCTGAGAAACTGTATAGAAAAATCCAGAAGATATAAGTAAAGTAATAAAGCCAATTTCATCTACCAAATTCTTATCAATTTTTAAAGTGACAATATGCAAAATGAATTCTCAAACATAGAACTGGTAACAGTTTAAATTGGCAGGATCATTTTATGAAATACTTAGCAAAATTATCCCAAAGTCTTAAAGTTTTTGAATACTCCTGATTCAATTATTCTACTTGTAGTAACCTATCTATGAAAATAATCAAGAAAATATGCAAAGATTTAACTACAGTGAAATGTGATATGACAACTATGAATTAAAGATAAAAATTAAAATTTACCAAATATACAGGCTTGGAGAAACTGGTAAAATGCAATTTGCTGTAACCAAACACTAGCATACTACATAGCCAATAAGAGCAGCTCAGTTTGTGATTGCTAAATCTTGGAAACAACCCAAATGTCCATTAACTGGAGACTGGATAAGAAAGCTGTGGTTCTTCTACAGAATGGAGTATTATTCTGCCCTAAAAAATAATAAGTTTGAATCCTTTATACTTAAATGGACATACCTTGAGTATATCCTTATAAGTGAAATAAATAGGTCACATATAGGTAAATATTGTATCTTTTCTCAGGTATGAGAAAATACAGATGTAAATGAGTTCTAGAATTGTGTTATATATTATGAAATAGAAAATACTCAGAGTGAAATAGAGTGAAGGGGGAAAAATAATGAGATTATAACAAAAAAAGAAAGGAAACAAATTTTATGTGTATGGGGGGTGGTAGGATTGATAGGGCTATGGGAAAAAATGAGAATTAAATTGTGTCATATACTGGTACAAATTCTCATTGTGGAGTTCAATCATGATGTGTATATGTAATGTACCAATAAAGATTTCAATTTTTAAAGAAAGAACAGCACTGTAATTGTATGCTCAGTGACATAGAAAAATATCCAAATTATGTTAAGTGGAAAAATCAATTTAAAAAGAAATGTGACTTTAAATTTGCAAAAAATAAAAAATTCTCGAGTGGAAATAATATGAAAATGTTTTAAATAATCAGATACTACAAGGCATGGTGTTTCTTTTCAAATCTAGGATAAAATAGAAAGGATACAGTAAGGTGAGACAATGTTTAGGAATGACTGCGTTGTGTTGGGCAGAGTGGGACTCAGTGGTCGAGTGCTGTTTTAACATACACAGTGCTGAGTTCAGCCTTTCGGACTATAAGAAGCAATAATTACAAATAAATAAAAGAATGAAGCTGTGAAGAATTAGCTTATGAGAATAAGCAAATAAAGTACCATGCATTTTTATTCCCAAGGAAAAGGCTGGGCAGTAATAACATGAGATTTTGGACTGATGGAATCATACCTTCTTATCAATTTCAGAAATGAAAAAAAGCACGGATGTAACACACAGATGGGCTTCATGTCTTTACTGGCCTTTGTGCACTGGCAAGGTAGGTACTCTCTGGTTCTCACGTGGCATCAACTCCACATATCTGTCCTACTGTGCTGTCATCGGTCAGCTGGTCGACAACCACACTGGGCCTTTTAATCTATCACTGCCTGATTGATTGAATTAAAGGTCTTATTTCTTCTGTAGGTCAAGTGTTCTATGGACCTTGATTCCAACAAGGAAAACAAATGTGATTCGCATCCATTGATCAGAAAGATATGTAACCTCAACATTCTAGCTGGCTGAGACAGAAGGATCACAAGTTCGAGCCTAGCCTGGACAACTTAGTGAGACCTGGTCTCAAAATTAAAAAGCTCAACGTGAAGGCCTTAGGTTCAATTCTCAGTATACTGAAAAATGGAATGGTGGAAAGAGAGGGGAGAAGAGAGAAGGAGGGAGGGAAGAAGGGAGAGATGGAAGTTAGGGAGGGAGGTAAGGAGAAGAGAAAGAAGGAAGGGGTAAAAGAAAAATATCATGTCTGTACCATTCACTGTAGATGGTGATTTCTCTGTGCTAACTTGGCACAGGGTTCCTTGGCTGGTAAGGAACTATCCTCAGCCACTGAGGGTCTGGTGCTTTCTGGGGTTTTGTCTAAGAGGTTCTACATTTCTATGAGGGACATTAAAATTCACCACTGAAGTCTCACTTGATAAGGACGCTGCAAGAGGCTTCACAAATGCACCAGACTTGAAATTAAAGGGTGAGTTTATTGTTATTATGGAAAGCATGGCTCTTTTTGCATTAGTATTTGCTGAACAATAAATAAATTTCCAAGAGTGGTCTCCTAAGCTGATATGCATTCAAGGTATTATCTTTGCTCTGACTGTATGTGCTTCTGGGTGAAAAAATTCTAATTGAACTCCCATTCAAAAATCAACCGTGGGAATAAGGAATCATGCTCATTTTATGCACAGCTGCCCGAAGGCCTTATCCTTAAAACAAATTACAGCACCTCCTATGCGGCACACACTCTGAAGCTAATTCTAACCCTACAGCAAAACTCCAAAATTAAACTTTAATCTGTGATCTAAACAATTTGGTGTTTGTGATCAATCTTAGTATTTTTATAAAATGCCAAGGTAATTGTTGGAGCAGAGAAAGACAGTGTTGTCCAGCAGCACATTCTGCTCGAGCCCATGAGGATCACTGGCAGGAGTCTGGGGAGAAAACCAACTACTGGGCTACACCTGAAGAGAAGGTGGCCTCTGCCCCTGCTGGGAAATGAAAAGAAAGGAGGAAAGCAGAAGAGGTCATGGGAGACAGAAAGGTAAGAAGAGAGGGTGAGGAGAGCAGGAAGGGAGGGGAAGTGTGGAGGGAAGAAAGTAAAGGAAGGCGGGAGGGAGACAGGGACGGAAACAGAGGGAGAAATGAAGAAAGGGGGAGGGAGGAAAGCCTAGCATGCATCCCATTCATTCCTCCGTGTCAAAGACCCACACAAGCTATTGCTTCGTTAAACATTTGCTTTGGCCCTAATAGCCATGTTAGAAGTGAAATTTGGCCTCTTGAAACCATACACTCAGAAGCCAAGAGGATGAAAGTAAATCTGACTCGATACCTCCAGAGCCAAGGGGCCAGGGACAACCCATACCAGAGCAGGGAGAACCCAAGTTCAGAAACTGGCCCCAAAAAGGAGTTGAAAGAGTTTCCAGTGGAAGGTCTGCCTCTCCCCACCTGGCTGCAGAGCCCCAGTGTCCTGCAGCAACCTGCTCAGCTGTTCCGATAAGTCAGACGGAATTCATGGGAGATTACCACACAGCCCCTGCCAAGCTGTGCTGCAGCGCGGGTAATAGATATGCTCCAGCACTAAATCCTAAAAGGCCCTGCTACATCTGTCAAGCATGCCCTGGAAAAGCACCCTCAGTTCAGATGTTATCACTGCTCTGCCTGCATCAGAAGATTTAGTGTCCACCCTGGAGGTTGCTTGTGCTTCACGGTTTTCAGGGGCAAAACAACAAGGGAGAAAGATGAGAGAAAAAAGGCAAATTATTCTTGCTTAAAGCAAAAGAAATAAAGTGATGTGCTTGCAGACTAGTTCAGCCTCTCGCCCTGCATCCGGAAGGTCCCAAATCCCACATTAAGGAGGTAGTGATGTTCTAAGCTGATTAGCTAGGACGCTTAGAGTCCCTGGACTGTGACATCATGTCGATGATCTTCTATAGAGCGACTCTTTCCCAAGGAAAGCTAAACAACAAACCCAGCAGGGATCCATAGGCAAGAGATAGAAGATGCAAGCTTTTGATAATTAACTTTAAAACAGGTTCGGGAAAAAGCTGTTCTGATATAAAATGAACTTTACAGAGCATTTGCTCAAGAAAAGGAGAAAAATTAAACCCCTCCAAACAGTTGTACTTCCCACTTAGCCATGTTTCTAGATGCAGCTTCTATTTGTTCAAATGTATTTTAAGCACTCCTTTGGACATTTTGTTCATTATGAATGAATAAGAGTGTTGCATTTATATGTATTTTTAAAATGTACAGGGAAATATATATACTCTCAGTGTTTTAAAGCACAGGAACGCTGCAAATTAACTGTCCATTTTCTCACTAGAACCTACAGTGAACCCAAGGAAAAGGGAAGGAGTCTTAACCTGACCCAGCTTCTTGTTTCTGGAAGCTGCTTCCACTCATAACCCAAGATGAATGCCCAGGGTATAGCAGTGGTGTCTGTGGATCTTGGAGAGCTGTGGAGGTCATCTTGAGGGCTTCCAACTACAGACCTGCACAGCTATGGACATAGTCTAACAAGCTGAATTACCGAGTGAGCCTGTAAGAGGAACCTGCGTGGGTATCTAATTCCCAAATCAAGAGACAGAAGTTAAAGACCCATATCTGTGAGCATCACTCCTACCTAAGAATGTCAAAAACTTCTTAAAGAAAATTGGCCCTTTTCCCTAACAACAAGATGCTATATCATCATGTAAACCAAGCCCTTGAAAACAAACTTGGGGGTGAAAACTAAGGATTGATCATAACATTAGAATTTCTCCAGTGAAAACTAGACATCCAAAAGGAACCTTGTCTTGGGAGCCTTTCCCAACCACCGTTGCCAGCTCTAGTCCATGAATTATCATATGCATCCTCTCAATAGACCCAAGAAACAGGAAATACTAGCATTTCTGTTCTTGAAAGGTAAAAACAGGCTCAAAAAGGTGAAAAACTTTGTCCAAAAATACAGTACCTAGCCTGTGATTATTCTATCATTTGAAGTCACCTATCTAGTGTTAGGTATATATTAAATCCTTGATCAGATTTTTTAAATTGTTGAATTGGATTGACACTTACTTCCACAGTGGATACTCAAAGTGCTTCTTGAAACCTGGGAAGTACATTTTGTCAAGGAGTTGTTTCTTTTACATGTCTCCAAATGATTTCAAGAGTTCAAAATGCCAACCAGGTAGAGTACTCACTGGTCTTTTCCAAGAGCTGAAGGTGACAGCAACTCTCTCTGAGGCCTTTGGCAGGCCCCCACTAGCATAGACAGCAGCTGAAAATAGTAACCTCCGCTTCAAGTCAGTGGGATGATGTCATCACCTGACTCTCTTCACTCATACCTCCTGGACACTGTCATTCCAAGGCAGAGTTTGTCCTAGTGCTGGGCTCCAGTCATTCTTGTCAGAGAGCACTGGCTTGGGGTATTTATGATGATCAGAGTCTGATTGGCCTAAGGGGAAATTAAGCAATTGGCTGGAAGCTTCTCTCCAACTAGCAATTATTTTTCCAGAAAGTTGGTAGAAGAAGTGGTGACTGCTGGGCCCCAAATCCCCACAGCCTCTTAGTGACATTGTATAACAAAACTCCCATCCCTCTGCATTTCCCTAAACAAGCCACAGCTCCTTTGGCTGTCATTCTGACTTTTGGCTCTCATTTTCATACACATTGGTATTTACTTCTTCTCTAAATCAAATTCAGCATGCCAAACACTGTGGTCCCTTAATTATCATTCAGCTCATACCTCAGCTCCACCATCTAGAAGAGATAAGTTGGTGGCCTTGTCCCGGGGTGGAAGATGGATGTACAGCAGCATCTCCTATGATCTTATTCTGCATGATCTCAGACTCACATTGCTAAACAGCCGCACAACTTAGGGAGGCCAGTTTCACTTCCCAGTACAACAGTCTGAACCATGTGGGACTGAATCCATGCCATGTGTTGGAGTCATTCAGTCATCACTCTGGGGGGTCATAAGTCAGGTGTGAATCTCACCTTGGCCACTGGCTGTGTAGACAATTCACCCTAAGTCTCAATGTTTTTATCCATGAAATAATATTACCTATCAGAAGGTTTTCATGAGGATTAACTTGAATAGATATATAGAAATCAAATAGCATACAGTTTTGTGCATAGGATAATATTTAATAAACAGTCCTAGGAATGTTGCTGATGTCTTATTACAATCCATCCTCAGAGGTTTATTGGTGCTGTTTTCTCAACTGCTAACCAAGCTGAACTTGTGCTGTTGTTTATTTGTTTCACCAACAAGACAAGATGACTACAGAGAGAACTTTCAGAACCAGTTTAAGGGCCTAATCTAATCAAACCAAAAGAGAAACACAACCAAAAGTTGGAAATAGGGAGTTAAAAAATAAATCTCATAAATTGCTCATGTTTCTTCAGAATGCTAGTGATATAGCTTTTAAAACAACACGGCTGCTCTTTGACTTTTTCACACACAGTTTTCAGAAATAACACCTCTTTGAATGCATAGATACTATCGTATACTCGGGGGTATCTTTCTTGATGACCAGGATGGTATCGAGCAGGTGGTCATCATTCTGTAAATATCAGAAAGGTGCAGACTCCATTTTGGCCTCAGGATCATCCTCTTCAAATGGAATGACTCCCTACATGAAATGAACCAGGGCAATGACTCCATAGTGTGTTATACTGTTCTGTTGACTTGTTTCGTGCT
Organism: Petromus typicus; assembly: GCA_004026965.1. Lineage (NCBI taxonomy): Eukaryota > Metazoa > Chordata > Mammalia > Rodentia > Petromuridae > Petromus > Petromus typicus. The sequence goes on along the minus strand of PVIR01004418.1, from coordinate 51,428 downwards.
TCTTAAACAAGATAGAGGCACTGATCGCAGAGAACAATATTCCATAAACCACCAACACGTGTGTTTAGCACAGAGAAGGGCAGAAAAGCATTCTAATATAGTCATGATTGGTGAGTGGACTGATTTTACTCCCGAGAAAGATGAATACTCTGAGCAATTTTAAGATGATTTTCTTCTTTCACAGCAACATGGGGTGGGGAAGGCATGGTGAGGAGATACAGCACTCTGGGCTTCTCTTTCAGTTTCTGGGGCCCCAATTACACCCATAATCAGGTAAAGAAGTCAAAGTTTTGTTTCACTTCAGCATCCAAATCCTCCCCTATCAATGTCAGAATTATATACAAGATTCTTAGTAAGAAAGAAACCTCAGCATTGTTTTCTTACAAGGTTTCCATAGCAGTAAGATTTTTTAATTCGTTTCCAAATGGAAATCAGGATGGTAACAGTTTGACATTGTTCAGTTATAAACAGAAGATTCTTACACTTCATGAAAGAAAAGTGTATAGATCAAAGATAAAATGCTACTAGGGCATTATTTCCTGAAGAACAAATCTAATCTAAAGTGATGCCTAATAAAAAGATCAAGTTATATTTGTATTTTTAAATCTAGTATGCATTTAGGCTCATCTAGTAGAATTGAAAAAAATGATTTGGGTGTGTGTTTGAAATTCAGAATTCACTGCATCCAGCCAGACTCACTCTGCATCACCTACATTCTCTGGCCTGGACAATAGCTTCAAACTCGCACAGAGGAAGGAGCGATTGCCAGCGGTTGGGGGGCTTCCTCTCCAGCCCCCGAGACCCCAAATTGACTCCTCCAGCTTTCAAAAGCAAACAGCAATTGCCAGAAAGTGACTTATTTCATAAAAGAAACTGAAATACAATGCCCTGATTGCGTTCCTCTTTCTTACAGAATGAGAGCACATTCACACTCCAGCAAAGCCATCGGCCCCATTTCAAGAACTTCAATTTGACTCACCGAGTAAAAGTGGACTGTGGGGAGCGCACTTAAGACCCATGGTTCAACATCAAAGGGGGAAATGTTCAAATATGTTGGAGACTCCGCGCAAAGGGGTATTATGTGTCTCCGCAGATAGGCCTGAGCATACAGGTGGAAAACATTTTTCCCCATTTGTCATGTTCCAAACGTCTCTGCTTTAAAGGAAAGCATGAAAATAGGGAGTTAAAAACAACACTCGCGCCTTTCCTCAATGATTCCTGCATGTTTGCTACATTTGATGCAGGCGTGTGTCCTACAATGGTTGAAAAGGGACTTTGATTCTGACCTTCTCCTGTCAAAAACAGCTACTGTCAAGAATAATCTAAAACAGCTTCATAAGGGCCGCTTTAACTGATTAATCTCTGAAGGTCACACTGTCTGTTTAGACTCTAACATTGGTGCCACTTGCAGAATAGCTAAACTTGTGA
>PVIR01004418.1:0-45000 GCA_004026965.1 Petromus typicus | reverse complement strand
TGTCCAGTTATCCCCAGATAGCCACATTTGTATCAAATGCTTATAGGATATAGCACTTGCTCCCTTATGCAGGAGAGGCTGAAGAGATTGAAACAGCCAATGTCATCTCCAAGAAGTCCAGGGCCAATCAACAGAATCTCCATCTCCACTTGGAGGAAGAGAGAAATGGCATGTCCCAACAAATGACAGACTATCAAAGCACCCTGTGCATTCCAGGCAGATTCTTGTCATCAAGCAAGGTGGATGGCCTGAAGAAGAGGCCTAATACTATTTTTTTGTTGTTGTTTTGTTTTTAAAGTAGCAAAGCTCAGATTTTTAGCTGCATAGCAGAACTGTCCCACCCAGCTCTACCTCCTGTCTCCCTTGGATCTGTCCCCCTTGTCTTGTGCAAGCCCCACAGTCCATCAAGTGCTAATCCTTATACACAAATCCACTGACATGGCCTCTGCCAACCATCTAAGCCTGACCCAATTGCTACCACCTGTGAGACATGTTCCTGGGAGCACCAGCTGTACCTATCCCTACAAGACCACCGCACTCTCAGGATTCCCATAGGAAAGGATGTGTTGTGGCTCTCAACCGACTTTCTGGGAGAGTTCTCCTCTTCTGAACCCCAAATAGGGTCCTTCACTCTTCTGTTTCTTACCTTGCACAAAGTAGAAAGTCAAAAAATACCTGCTGAAGCCAATGCTTAAGTGCAACACTACTCCCAGAAGCCTGGTCAACCCATTCTTCTCAACATGTGGAAAAGAGAGCACAAACAAATTCAAACATGTTGTGGGAAGACGTATTCTGCCACACTGACTATAATTTGAACATCAAAAATGCCCAAGCAACACTAAGCATTTCCATCTTCAGTATTTGACAGAAAGAGTACTGAACTCCAAATACAGTTAATCCTTTCAACCAAATGAGGTAGATACAGTGGTACTTTGGTTCATACATGCTTCTATTGGCAAGAAATTTCATTCACAAACAGCAGTGTTTGGAAAATGTTTGTCATTTTCGAACTCTGTGTTGGGTGACAAACATAACCTCGGCCATCTTCCTCCCAGCACACACACACACACACACAGCCATTTTTTCCAAAATCGTAAGACAAATTAAGTTCATAAACTAAAGCACCACCATATTTTTATGGTACCATATTACAGAAAGGGAAAGGAAAGGAAACCATAGAAGGGTCCGTAAGATATTAAAGAGTTGGGGCCAGAACCAGCCAAGGATAGGCTGATGCCAGAGCCCACTGAATCAGTTCTAATTAACTTACTTGATTTCCAAGTGGACCTAGTTGAGAATATGCCTGCTGTAGGTAAAACTATATTGTGCAGGCTTACAGGGGAGGAAAGCATCACTGGCTAAAGCCTCCAACTGTCCACATTTACTACAGAGCAAATAAAGAATGAGATCAGGCTTGAACTTATTTTGTAGAAATGAAGCAGAATATGCCCTGGCCTGGGTCACTGTCTGGCCTGCATTTTGTCTTTGAAGGTAATAGATCTGGTCAGTTTAAAAGGGGCAGAGGTGAGGTGAGAAACCAATAAACCCTTTAAAGTTTGGCTGCCTAACTAATCCATGAATTATGTGCTCATCAATGAATCATAGAAAAGAGATAGTAGAGGACCCCTGGGTCATGTGGCTATCCCCCCCAGTGGAGGGGGATTTTCCTCAGCATCTTCTATGAATGTTTTTCCAGTCTAATTAGAAGTGACCACGCAATGGGGTTCCCACCACTCTCTCCTGGGGAACTATTCTGCCGTCTAAGAGACCTAATTATTAGGAAATTGATCATTATATTCATACTAAATTCTTCTCCACACAGTTGTATCACATCACTTCTTAATTGTTCTCCTTTTGACCCTGCCTCCTCCTCCCCCAAACAATTCCTCTTAAGCACTTCAATTACTTTTTCCCTCCACTGATTTCCAGCCAGCCCACCAGGGAATGAAGTGGAGAGAAATGAGCAGTGGAGGAGGAAGGAACAGAGGCCCAACCACCTAGCAGAGTGTCTCGGTCCACTGGAAAACCCTACATGTCAATGCCTGGGTTTCTCCTACCTGCCAGAATTCAAAACAGACAGCTGGCCACAGAGCATTGAGTCCCTTCTCATCAGGGTACCTGGCAGAGCACACAGCAGAGCCCAGCCTCAAGAATTATCCCGCTGCCACCATAACGACAGAAGGGGACACATAGGCTGGGAAAGTCAAAGAAACCAAGTACATGGGGTACCCGGAAGTCAGCTCCTATACCAACATCATCCCATTTGGCATACAAATGCTCACCTGGAACTCACAAATCCTACGTCTCAACATCAGAGGGAAAGGAAAGTCGAGGAAATTTGAACCACTATCAACATCAGAGCGGCCCTTGCACAGATTTGGCCAGTCTCACCATGAAGGAATCACTTTCATGGATACCAGCCTTCAACCAATGAAGCTCATCGAATTGAGCATTACAGCGCCATCTATCATCAGAACGTCCTCTGAGGAGGGAAGCTGGGAGGAATGTCTCCACACAGAGTTGTATGAGGTTTCATTCCTGAGAAGGCCAGAGTGGAGACTGAAATGCAATCCACATGCCTCTATCCAAGCCAGAAGGAGACTACTGCATCTGGGCTTCATGAGGAGTGACCGAAGAGTTCTGATCAAGAAAGTGCCAGTGCTGACACTGAATGAATGGACAAGACTACAGACAAAGCCAAGTGACTGGTTAGGGCTTAATGAATTTTGTCAAGAAACAGTAAGAAATTATTCTAAGATGTCAATAAAGGGCACAAAGAGAATCAGTCATTTTAGGGAGACATTTGCAAGATTGACTGAACTAATTGTATATGAAGGGGTGGAAAAAGAAAAATTCCAAAATGATTTTGAGATTTTAACTTGATTCTTTAGGTAAACACGGTGTGTTTAATGGAGAAGAGAGACTGCAATAAATGAACAGGTTTAGGGGAAATGACAATCTGGTTATGAGAGTTATTGAGCTTGATGAACTGGATCAAGAGTTCTTCAGGGAAGTCTCAGCTACAAATGACATAGGTCCCAAAAGGGAAAATGTAGATAGGAAAGGAAGCCGTAGGAGTAGGCTGTCAGTTGAGGGAAGAGTGTGGTGTGACATGAGTGACCAGGATGAAGCTTGCATGTAATAAACTGCCGAGAGAGAAGCCGGAAGAGGAAACTGAGGACTCAGCCCCAGCAGACAAGTAGAGAACCATCAGAGGAAATGCCTTTGACCCAGGGAGAGCAGAGTCAACGTGACTTTACCAAATAAAGGTTAGATAAGAAGAAAGAAATGAATTCAGCCACTGGGAAATCCTCAGGGTTTTCTGAGAGAATGTGATATAGGGAGAGGAGTGGAAATTAGGTCAAAAAATTAGACTCGACAGTGTGGGAAGCAAACCGGAGGTCTGGAAGAGTATACACCACGCTTCATGCACACTGAGAACTAGAACGAGTTTGCAAAGTAGGAAAATTTAAAGAAAAACTTATTAAACTTATTTTTAGTTAAAAGGAAACTTCATGAAATTTATAAGGAGTTAACCCAAGAGAAGAAAAAGATAACCGATGGGCAAAGAATCTAGAAGTTTTGTGATGTAAGCAGGCGTATAACTGGTGGTTAGTTTATTTGTATGTAAAGGAGAGTGTGGGAGATCAAGCTCAGGACCTCATCCTCCCAGGCAGGGATGGCAGCACTGAGCTAAATCCCCAGACTGAGGAACAAAATTGGAAGAGTATGTAAATCCCTTCTCTTAAGGTGAAGGGAATAAAACAAGATAGCTCAAGACGTGTGGGGTACAAGAGAGCCGAGGGATCTACTGACTCGCATTTTTTTTTCATTAAAATGGGAAAAGTACTCTTCTCTATCTGAGTGGGTAAATGGATTAAGAAAAGTATTAAAAAGCCAACATAGTGACACATGCAAAGTGTAAGAATGGACAAGTGAATGCCAGAGTGAAGCAAGTTGGGCACTTCAAACACAAATCTTATGGACACTGTCTTTCTCGGGTAAGGAAATGCAAAGTTGGCACCAAGAGCTGAAGCTTCTTTAAATTTTGTACTCTGAATATTTCGCTTATCCATAGCCTGAACATGGTCCTGGTCCTGGTCCTGGGATTAGGAAACAGTCTTAGCTATCAAGACAATGTGAGAAATGATGGGGGAGTTAACGAAGTGGATTGTTCTGACCAGAAAATTTACTTCCACAGTGCTTAGAAGCCCAGGACAAGAAATAAAAAGAGGGAAGGCAGAGGAAAGGAGAAGGAAAGTGAAAGAAAGAGATAGTTCTTTCCCCAGACATGGAGAAATAAATAAATCAAGTCAAAGGAATGAGAGAATGAAATGCTTGTGTGAGTGTAATTGAAATGGCTGCTCAGACAAGGTAGGAAGAAGCCAGAGGGAGTGAGGTACTGCTAACATATGGAAAGGTCAAGAGACAGGGAGTCCCAATGAGACCAAAGAATGTGTTTCAAGGGCATAAAAGAGTGGAGACTGATAGAAGGATCAGAGGTTGTGGCCAGAAAGGAGAGTTTCAGAGTTCAGGATTTCAAAAACAGAGCAACTCCAGTTGACAGCAAGGTCTCACCAGTTCTGTGGGAGTAGCTGCTAAGTGGAGTTGAGGTGGAGGTTGCTAGAGAAAGAGGCCACCAGAGGCTGTAAGAACTAAACCACAGATGGGGTCTTCTATGGGACATGACTGTGGTCACTCTTATACAAAAAAAAAATCACTCTCCTGTCCAAGTACTTTTAACATAAGTGGACGAGAACGTGAGGATGATTCTTCACATAGTTCCACGTGTTCTCACTGCCTTAGTTGGAATCATACCATGCATCCTGGAGTGGCTTTACTGGAACAAAGCACGGGGGAGTCCTGATCTCACAGTGATAAGACGCTTTTACCAACCTGCTCTTTTGTATCATGTGCTTATTGTACATGGCAGTGTGTCCTGGGACAATAAACAATGCAGAGTTTATACAGTTTGAGTCCACAAGTGAGTTGGGTATAATTACATGCAATTGTAATATCACCTACAGCAAAGCTTCTTCCATCTTCCACAAGTAAAAACTCTCTTTCTATGCTGTGGGGAAGCTCGCTTATGGAAGAGGAATATTTGTATTTCCTATATTCTATGTTTTAGCATGTTAAAAAAAAAAAAAGGCTTCCATATTTTTCTGTCTACACCGGGCTGTTTAATGAATAAGGACAACAGCTGATCTAGCAGGATCTAACTTTAAAAAAGATGATAGATAAATATAAGTCATTTTATTGGAACAAAAGAAAAATAGGGCATTTAAAGACACTGAGTCTGAAATAAGTACACTTGACCTACAAGTCGATAGAAGGTCATTTTCATGTGACGACGACCCAGCCAAAGCAAATGAACACTTACTTTTACAAAATCCCATTAAAGCCCCTGTGCCAGTCCTGACCTTACTCATTTTGGGTATTCCATTCTAGGAGAAAATTTAGGATCATCTCACAAATTCACTTCTATAGACATTGTAAGGTTCTTCATTTAAAGAAAGCCACAGTTAGAGAGAACCAATACACAGCCCGGAGGCCCAAGCATGCGGCTAACACCATGAGTGTGGAGGATACAATTTGTTTCTGTTGCTACCTTTGAAGTGTTCAGCAAATATTTAATAATTAGGACCATAACTGTTCAACTAGTCAAAATGTCTACTTCATGAAATCTCTATTGGTTCCACACTCACACACATACTGCACGCACACACATGCACACCCCTTTGGGAATTTTTTAGGCTACAAAGGCTTCACCATCATCTGTGAGATGGTAACACTACAAAAGAGCAAGTTTAACTCCTTTTTGCTCTTTCTTATCTATTCTGCCTCCAGCCAAGGGATAAGACAGCAAAAAGGCCCTTGCCAGATGCCTACACTTTTATTTTACTCAGCTCCCTGAACTATGAGCCAGTGAGTTTCTGCTCAGTACAAACTGCCAGCCTGGAGTATTCTGCTACAGCAGCACAAAGTAGATTAAGACAGATATCGTTTCTGAGCCTAGTTTCCTTCTACTGTCTTTCCTGATGACATATACAAGAATGACTCCATTTGTATCAAGCCATTTCTGTCCTTTAAGTAGCAAATTCCACCTCCTCCAGGAAGCTTTCTTCAAATACTATCCCTTTTGACTTTCTCCTCTCTGAGGAAAGGGAGACTGTGAATGGAATGAGGGCACTAGCCTGAAATGAGCAGTCTGTCTATAGCCATGCCACCCTGAACATGCCCCATCTCATCTGAATGAGCAGCCCATGGTCAAACTATTCACACTTCCCATGTCCGAGATAGACTGACCAGATGTGACAGTAGAAAGAACAAGTAGAAAAGAACAGAGAAGAAAGAGCAGGAAAGTGTTCTGTAGCCATCTGAGCTATGTGTGTACCTCCTTTTGATGGGCCCTTGTACCTTACTGTTATATAATTTTAACCAAACTGGTACTCATTTAGTCAGTTGATCTTTTGTATGAAATTTATCTATGTTAATTTTGATTTGGATGCATGATATACCTCTTTGCATGACTGAGTGGGCACAATTATATACACAAGGTGTATTTTCAAAAGCGAACAGTGACCCTAAGTTTTTGTTTCTACCACCATGCTCCAAAAACAAGAATCATATCTCCTTTGGAAAACATCCACTTCTAGAGCTAGAGCAGGGAAATCATAAGCATGTAGCATTAAACATCACCAGAAAGAAAAGAAGTAATCATAAAACATGAATGAATGAATGAATGAATGAATGAATCTCAAAGAGACCCAGAAGTTAACTTTAAGGATCTTCCAATGGCAAAAACTGAAATGATTTTAAGATTAAATAAAATAATACAGTAGCAGATTATAATCCCAAGTAGAAAATAAATACCCTCAAGCTTGTATTTCTATAATAAATGATCAAATAACAGTCTGAAAAAAAAAAGACAAATCTTCTTTAGAAATATTCCAAATAACTGACATAGATTACTTCTCTACAGTGAGATGGAGCCTAACTCCCTCCACCTACCTCATCAACTTTGAATGTGGGTTCCTCTTACTTACTTGATTCCAAAAAGTGGAAAGTGGCTTCACAGGTGAGAAGGTTGGTGAGCATTACCTTAGCCAGGGGACTAAGGCGAACATCATCACCTACGGGGTCCCCCTTCAATATGATTTGATGAGGAGGTCCCTTCATCTCAGGGATCCTCATGCTAAAAACGTTACCTCATCCTAACCATAAAAATCATCAGACAAACTTAAATTGAAGAACAGTTTTTAAAACATTCCTCAAAAACAAGAAATACATGAGAAACTGGACCAGAAGGGAATAAGAAAATATGATAATGAAGTGGTTATCTTCAGGTGGGACCCTGAAACAGACAAAGGACAATATGTGAAATCTAAAGGAAATGTAGACTCTTTAGTTATGATAGATCAATGTTGGTTCCTTAATTGTGACACATGAACTACAGGAATGTTCAATTTCATAGGGGAAATTAAGTGAAAATGTTCAGGGTTTCCCTGCGAGCTTTTACTTTTTCTGGATGCCTGAAATATTTTAAAATATTTTCCAATGGCAGAATGGAAATGCTATCTATATAGAATGTTTATATAACTAGAGACCCCCTGGCCAAGACTGTTCTCACACGCGCAAACAAGAGTCCAGAATGGCTCTGTGCCATGCTCAAGGTCAACAGATAGGAGAGGAACTTCCACCAAAGCCAGAGTACCCTTAATCCCAGCATAAGACGCTCCCCATGGCAGCACACTGAGACTGGACAGGTCAGACCTTCCTAACCGAAGATGGGTAGAAACTTCGAAAGAAAACCAACAGCATATTTTTCAGTGAAGGAGTGTGAAGAGGAAGGGCCAGTCCAACACAGGGCCTGGCGAGGTGGAGACTCACGGCAGCTAGCAGCAGGGCCCTCAGTGATGGCTTCTGGGCTGAATCATCAGACTTTTTCATTAGTTTCAGAGGCTAAGAGTATTTTCTTATTTTGCTTATTGTGCCTATTTTCCTTTGGGGGGATAAAATAGAACTTTGGTTCAAGAATTAGTTGGGAGCCAGCAAAAATGAATAGTAATGAAATTATTTCTACCAAAATAGCTTCATTACCATGCTGGTGCCTGATAAAACCAAATGTTTGATCCTCTGTAGCAAGGAAGGTGCTAAAGGCAGTGTCCCACTACCTTTGGGAAAGAAAGAATCTATGGCTTAAATATTGTAAAGATCTCCTCATTCACAAAAACACATTTCTGGTTGTACCAAAGTGTGATACACATTTTCTCATTGCTTTCTTAAATAATCTAAGGAATGATAAAATACTACTATTCTGGGACTAGGGTGTAGTTCAGTGGTAGAATGCCTGTCTAGCATGTATACAGCAATGGGTTCAATTTCACCCCAATAAACAAAACTTTTGTTCCACTAATCTTGGGATTTTTCTGCTTGGTTTGAGAGAGAGAGAGAGAGAGAGAGAGAGAGAGAGAGAGCATGTGTGTTTAAAACCACATAAATATTTGAGAATGCTGTAATAATTTGCACTAATTCTGATGGGGAAAATCTTTTTTTTAATTCAGAAAGTAAATATGAGCTGACCATGAACCAGGATTCAGGAATTTTAAAATCTATTAATATCTTCCTTGATAATTTTCCATCCACAAGACAGTAGAGAGTGCTCATTAAACATGGTAGTGGAAATATCTGGCAGCTGAACTCTGTTGCCCCAATATATCCTGAACCCTAGATCTGATTTCTCTATCTCCAACAGTGGAGGGCAATCAGATCTCTGTGATTCCCATACCCACAACTGGAGCTCACACTTGAGAAAGTTGAATTCCCTCCACCAGAGCTGCCTTCTATATGATCAGACTTTCAACTGCTATTCTTCCAGCACCTCACCCCCAGTTATTAGAACTTGTTGTGAGGAAGTGCATGAGGAAATAACTGTCCAAATGAAAAAGATACACATCATACAAACCATAGGAGTCAAACTCCAATCCTCCAAGTCCTCCAGAGAAGCATTGTAATTTTAGCAGTCTATTATTTGCTTTTTCAAATCAAAAATGAAGAAGAACAAGAAATGAAAGGGCTCAACCCAGATTGGTAAATCAGAATCCATTCATCCTCTGCTTCCCCCTGTCCCTTCCCCTGGTAGAGAAGTCCCAGAAGTTTCCCAATTGGGCCTGAATCAGAGCAGCCCATCTGTCTGCTTGGTCAATCCAGGAACAGTTAACCTCAACGATTATTTTCCACTCAGTAGTAAAACCTTTCCCTTTACACAGCTGGAGAGTTCAGACTCTTCACTTTTACTCTGCCAGCCATTTAAGCCAGCAACTCTAGGCAGGCTGAGTGGAGCACATCATTTATAAACTCTGCTGCCAAGGCGGGAGGTCTGGGGGGCTCTGCGAACCACTGCGATCGAGCCTTTTAACACTGAACAGCGCAAATTGTGCACCAGGGATGACTTGTAATGTCTCTTCAATGCACAGCGCCTGGTGCCTCTAGCCTGGCTCCAACTGAGTTTCTACTACTTACGAAGGACTCTTACAAAACTGCCCCATGGATCCTCTCTGGCTCTAGTAAAAGAAGCAGCTTCAAATAAATTAGGGAAAATTCAGAAAGGGGGACCAAAAAAATGGGAATATTCTTGTAAAAATTTGAATCACTTGTCCCTGAGGAAGATCATACCTTAATACACACACACACACACACACACACTTTCAGAGGGAGTGCTACTGAAAGCTAATCTACTTGTTAATGTTCAACTCTCCTATCTGGCTAGGGTACAGGATAGCAATAAAGGGCAGATAGATCAGCTCTTTTAGGCAGACACATCACTGATAAATCAGAAACAATAAATCTGGAGGCAGGCTTGCTGGGCCCCAGCTGGTATTGCTTATATCTGTCCTAAGCAATCAGGAATCATGAAGAAACTTCTTTTTGGAACGCCTAACCACAGCACTTCACAGTGACCGCCTCAGTCCCACATGCCTATATGTTGAAGGGGTGCTGGGGAGTGGATACCTTTATTCTTTCTGACAAGATCAATCAGTCTCTGGAATCTGCTCATGGTCCACTTCCCCTTGGCTAGTTCCCATCCTGCGACCCACCCCCACATCCAAAAAAGAAGTACTCAGACAATAGCATTCTTTCCTCCTTTTCTTCTGCCAGGGTATCTCAAAGAGGTGAGCACAACCATCCCCAACCTGGTAAATGGAGGCACTCTGAATCCTGAAAAGCAAAGTCATAACAGGACACCTGAGTCCTTAAACAATGGAGTCCTGTCCTTCTACAAGGCTAATTAACTGATTTCTCTGTTAGACTGAGAATCCCCAGCAGTTTGGGGTACTGCAATGCAAGATCAGCTAGGATGACTTGCAAACTCACTTTCTCACAGCAGCTCACGCTAGGATGATGCCAGGCCTCTGGCCACAAGCAGGTTCCCCTCCCATTGCACCATTCCCCTCACGCTTCTTCACAGAGGAAACACAGACCCAATCTAACTCGGCACATCCCAGCCTTTGCAGATAGACTGGCTTGCTCTCCATCCTCTCATTGTGGAGGCCCCAAACGGCATCTCATTTTCATTAATTCCTGTGGCCTCTACCTATTGTCAGTCATCAGAGCCTGCCATATGGTTACCATCAGGTGCATTCAAGTTCCTAGTATGTTGCATTCCTGGATGCCCTAAATAGATATTGCAGAATCTGCTTGTGTTTTTTTCAGGGCCACTTATATTTCAAAGAAGCTCAGTGATGCTTACAGAAATCCTTCTGTTCAGCACTTTGCTCTATTCAAAAGTCCAGTGTTTCCTGGAGAATACTGCCTCTCTTCTCCCCAACCCTTCCATTACACAACTACAAGAGGTTTGTAGACTATTGCCTTTAAAGAAGAGAACTTAGAGAGTTTTTCTATAATTTTAGTCATTGAAAATATGCATATGATGAAATGATTGATGGCACTCTCAGTCAAAACTAATTTTATAAGCAACAAGAATGACCCAGAGTTCCCCTCTCAAACAAATCATGTCAATAAACTCTGGTACACCTTACATAACCCTGAAGACATTTTTAAAAAATATCTACAACTGGCCCAAAGGCAAATGTCTCCATCTTTGAGCTTTCTGGGCTACTGTATAAATAAGGAGACTTTATCAGGAATTCCCAAACCATGTGAGTTACTCATGAAATCGTCCTGGTCACCCTGTTCCTAGAATTTCTTGAGCTGACTGGATTCTGCAGGTACTTCTCTTTCCTATGACAGATCTAATCAGAGGAAGGTCCTCCTCTAAGTCCTAACCCTCTCAAAGAGCTGCAAGGTCATGTGTTCTGCATGCATTTTGCATTAAATCCTGGAATTTTCTTGGCATCTGATTGGATACTAATTTCTTCCTACAAAGGCAGTGATCTGTGATTATTGGCCTCATTTCTAGTACTTTCATAGAGCCTACAGGGCAATGTTGATATCAAACTTCTTAACTTTGTGATGAAATTAATGTATAACATCAACATCCGTGGTACATTTCTAGAAAATTGCTCCAACATATAATTTTGTCATTTGGTTTATATAGATCTGAAAGTACTTATATATCTATGTTGAACTTGGTATATTCCATTTGGGGAGTTAACTTGAATTTACACTTTTCAGGACTGGAGAACCCTCAAAAATAACTTACTAACTCTGAACAGAAGTTCCAAAGCATGTGTGCACATACATACACACACTCAGCATACACGCATGCATAATTCTCTGCAAGGATTAAGAGAATAGATATGTGAAAAGTGGACAATGCTAGCTTAAATTTACATGCAAGGCCACTTAAAGAAGGTTATCATCTCACCCAATATGTTTCACTGTCTAAATTATTTCCTAGTTACCAAAAATTCTCAGAAATCTCCACTGACTTCCTGGAATAGGGGAGGATTGATTTTCCAGACTGAGATCAGCAGGGGCCTTAGAACAAGGCACCCCCTGTTTTTCTTTAGGCCTAACCTTTTTTGGAGAAGTAGATGTAACATGGACCTAGTGCATTCACTTGCCGCTGTGGTAAAGGAGCTGATGGGAGGCAGGATCTGACTACAGTCCCAGTAGGAAAACACCAAATACTCTCAGTAATTTCTCTCATCTGAATGGAGAATTTGCCTTAGACTTGGTGATGTCTAAGTGGTTACTGTGGCCTTGTGGTCATTCATAAATCAGCTCCATTCAAGGAAAATGAATCACAAGAACAAAAGATCAGGTCAGTAACCAGGCCCAAGGTCATATTCCTACAAACACCTGCTTGTTCTCAGATAACACCTGTTCAGAATCGCAAACAAAAAAGGGCATGGCTCTGTTGATAAGGCAGGCCTCTAGGCTGTGAAGGGAGGTAAAATATTCCCATTATGGTTAAAAAGAGGATAACAGGTGGACAAACTCCAAAAGTGCCTCAAAAGATTTAGTTTCTTCCCTGATTGAGTTTTAGCATGGGGATACTGTGATGAGTCAGCTTTTAGGTGTCCCCAGAGCTTATGCTAAGAAGCCATTCAGAATGACCAAAGCTCTAATCCAAATGGCGAGTCATGTCCACTGATGGATAAGAAAATATCTAGAGGAAGTTACCGTAGTCCCTCTGTTATTCTCATACACCAAACGACTGTTATAATAGCTTTCAAATTATAACTCCGAAGGCCATCTATGGAGATTTAAAGACAATAAAAGAATTCTCTAAGGTTTTCTGTTTGTTTGTTTCATATACTCTGCTCTGGTTTATATACTAGGCTTCTCAACATGATTTTATCATTGTCAAGATGTGTTAGATTGGACCAATGATTTAGCTCAGTGGTTCTGGCATCTGCCTGGCAAGTTCAAGGTCCCAAGTTCGATTCCTATACCACATATCACAATGCCAGCATGGTGGCTCATGCCTATAATCCCAGCTCTAGGAAGGTAGGGGCAGGAAGGTTGCCATAAGTACAGGCTATTCTGGCCTATATAGTGAGTTTAGGGCCAGATTGAATTACAAAGTGAGACCTTCTCATGTTAAAAAAACAAAACAAAACAAAACACAAAAAAACAGATGTGTTAGATTAAAATTGGTAAGAAATTTTTGCTACTGCTCTGGCTGAAGTGACAGTGTGCTAGGTCTGTAGGCTCAACAATTAGAGATTGGAAGTTAGCATTTCCTCTGAAGGAACATTTGTTTGTTGAGTTCTGCATGGAGCTTAGACTACAGCACTGCCTGGTGCCCCTCCTATGACTGACCCTGTATAGGCACCCATGTCTCCCAAAGTCTTGAAGCCAAGACTCCAACAAAACCATTACTACATTCAGAAAAGGTCTCTAGTATCAGCAACTCTCTAGGATGTTTAAAATAAAACTTACCAAGACATCAAGATTTTACTGACCACATGATGTGGAATGTGTATCCTTGGCTACGTACATTTTTTGTTCCTGAGCTGTTTTCAATATGATCATTAATACGAGACAGACAAGACCATTTTGAAGGGCTGCATTGAACAATACTAGGAAGCCAGGAAACAGTGACTCTCACAGCAAGTGTTGTGAAAAGGTGTCTCTGAGAAATAGAATATAATATATGTCTGATCCTTGGCTAGAATGGGCAAGAGGGAAATGGGTGAGGATACCAATATCAGCAAAGACATGTAAGAATACATGTGGTATTTCTTATCCTATTCTCCTTTTTTTATATTCTTGATGAATAAACCTAGCAAAAAATCAAATAGTAGGTATATAAAACATGTGACTTGAATTTGGAACAGAAATTGAACGGAATTGTGATTGACCCCTATTCAATATAAAAATAAGCCTGAAATTCTGACCACAATTAAACAGAGCTAGATCTTTCTGCTAGTCTACCAGATGGTCCATTAAATTCAAGCAGTGGCCCTCAGTCTGCCCTGTGAATTACTTTCATCAGGGCAAACTGAAGTTGATTCACATGGAGTTAATGTGAATCTTAGGCCAAGATGGGGAATAAGAAAAATGATTCTAACCCCCTCTTTTCCTACATAGTCCTAAAACTGTCCATTCCCAGGGCTCCTTCTCTGTCTAGATCCAAATGTCCCTCTAACTAGTCCTCCAGTGGTTGTGTCCATGGCTTTTACAACTTTATTCTCACATTGTGAATGTGTGTGCTGCAGACTGAACAAGGGCTAGAACATGCTAAACACATGCTTTATCACTTTGCTCCCCACATCTCATTTAAACCTATTTCACCTCTTCCTCACAGTTCTAGACTGAAGCTCAACTCCTTTACTATAAAGTAGAGAGAAGAAGACGCATCTTCCTCCTCCCTTTTCTACTACCATCTCCCCCAGTGTGAAGGAGTAGAGAAGGAAAAGGGACATCGGATCCTTTTTTGGCTAGATTACTTACCACAGTGTCCTTGCTGTTCCCAATTATTACTCCACCTCATTGTCTCTGAGGCTAAGACTGGATGAGAGCATCAGCCTGTCCTGTCTGAACACCTCTGCTTACCATTAGATTCAGGTCATTTTTCCCACAGCTTCTGATTAACAACGACCCCATTCCTCAGATGCAGCAGTGTCTGGAAGTCCATCCCTCCCACTGTCATCAACAGCTCACAAGCCAGAAGGTCCAGGGTCAAATGCAGGAATAGAGAGGGAGACTCTGCCCACACCACCCTTTGCTACTCTCTCCATCCTTTCAGGGAGGTGAGCAGTAGTTGGGTTGACTCGCTAACTGACACCTCTTGGACAGGTGACTTCCTGTGACTGCATTTTGTCACCAGCTTTGGGCCTCACCTACCAGTGGAGAAGCACCAGGAAAAGCACAGTAGTCATTCTTTGACATTCGTTTTGCCTATTGAACTTCCAAAATTTTATCTGAGGGATTCCTTAGCTTTCAATGTTTGTAAACTACTTCTCCACACCATAAAGCCTAGCCCTTAATCATCTGGGCTCTTGTGGTATTTCTAATAATTTTAATTGCTTCTGTGAAACCTCTTTACACTGTAGGGAAGGACCTTGCTCTGCTCATCCCTGCCCCGCCTGGCCCTGGCCCACGCTCTGCACACTAACGCGGAGAGAAGAATCCAGGACGAGATGGGGGTCCTGCTCACCACCCAGGCTCTACCCCAACTACTTGCTGTCTGAATTTCAGCAGGGTCTTGTTAACAGCATATTGGAAATGCAGCTTTCCTGGTCCACATGGACAGGTTTTTGGTCTATTTTTGTCCTTTCCCTGCTCTGTTTAAATATGGTGTCTGTGACTGAGTTTCGTGTTCCGGAGGCACGCGGTCCAGAGAGAAGGAGCCAGAGTTGCTTCTCTGCCTTGGCGCTTAGGAAAGAGCAAATGGGGCTGCCACCTGCCCGGTCTGGGGATAGTTCCAGAATGGCTCAGGTTATTCACAGCACAGATCCACCCCAGGGTAAAAATACCATCCCAGAAGGACTCTCCTTCTAGCCACAAAAATACCTATGTGGGTATAGAGACTTACTCAAAAATGACACAAGGTTTGGGAGAAATCAGCTCCTTGGAAAAGAACTGAAGTAATTAGTGTTGGTCTTACAAAAGAGAAGATAAGAAGGATCCATGAGAAAAGATTGAGGGCAGTTCAAGAAGGAGAGAAACTTAAGATACAGCAAGAGAAATACAGTTTAGACAGTACCAAGAACTTCCTGAACAGGAGACAACATAGACCATTTGTAAGGTGTCTCTTTGAGACAAGTGAAATGAGCTCCCCTTTATAAGGGACCAAAAGTAAACCTGGTCCAAAGCAAAGAGTAAAACTGAGCAATTACATGGAGTTCTCAGTAGCCATGAGCATCTATAATAAATTTTAGAGAACTGACTTCCTCAGTATTAGGGTTTATTCTCTTCAAGCTCTTTGCCCACATATTTCTTTTTGAACTTTACCTTTTAATTACAAACTCATCTGCACAATCATTGTGTTATACATATGATATTCAGAAGTAGAGAACTCACTTGCTTTTCTAAAAGATCCACATTTTGGCCCATTCTTTCCTCCTGCATCTTAAGAATTCCTTCCTAGATGTAACTCTCACAAAGATTCCCCCTGGCCTGTATATTATACTCCTAGAGTCCAATCTCTCCTTTCCACCTTTTTCTACCTATAGGATCCATTTTAAACTTTCTGCTAGTCTCAGTCTACCCCTCATGTTTCAGAATTGTGACTCCACACTGAAATCACAACCTTGGGAGTGGATATTCCAAAGAATCCATTACAAATCTCATTCTGCCTCCACCTTAAACTTGTCTTTGACACAGATGCGCATCCAGAGAATCTAGACTTTTAGGAATCAAGAGAAAGTTCTCATCATAGTGACTGTGTTTCTAACATCTTCTTTTAAAGTGCTGGTCTTTGAAGATTTTGTTGATCTGACAGCTGTTACTAGCAATATGTTTTCTTCAACAATCTCCATGTAAATCTAAGGGAAAAAAAAAAAAAGAAAAACCTATCCCAACTCTCAAAAAGGTACTAGAAAACAACAAATGTGCTACAATCCAGAAACAAATTAGCACATCATTGGACAGTTAATGTTTGAGATAAACTAAAGCATTCTCCTTCCTCCCAGCTGAGAAACAGAGTTCTGGCTCCGTCCCTCTGGACTCTGTGCCTTGGGAGAAGGAAACACCTCCGAGGAACCACAGTTACGCAGGTCATAAGAAGAGGAACACAGGCAAAAACCTGCTGATAAAGGAACAAAACATTTCATGGAACATGCAGAACGTTAACCTAGTAATTTCTCAGAAATAATTTACTCATACATCCCAAGTATGTTCATCACTTATGTTTGGAATTTCTAATATTTTCATACCATTTGAATACAAGTTTATCTCCTCACTAATGTTCTACAATATTCAAATGCTCTTAAAATGTGGAACCACTTAAACCATTAAAACCTGTTGTGAAATTGGCCAGCAAGCTCTCTTGGGTTCAGAGACGTCCATCTTTTAGGCACATATTCTGTGCCTACATAGTCACAGAGCAGGTGACTCTATGATCTACAGCTTAGAGTGCTGTCCCAGTTGAGATGTACTGAGTTCTGATACTGCAGATGTTTATGGCTGTAGCTTTTCCTTTCTATGTGTGGAAATAATTTGACAATAAAAGATTGATAATATTATTAAGCTAACAAGAAATATCTATTGCCACTTGCTCTGCTGTGGGGGCCCTAGCAAAACAAGATCCAAACTATCACAAGGCAACTCTTGGGCAACATGTGAGGATGTTACTTACGGACCTTAATAAATAAAAACAAGGATAACATTATTGAAAGCCTTACACTTTATTTTCCTAACAGTGATAATGTAGTTACCATTGTACCTACCCATTATCCAGACAAGATAGGTTGAAGGAAGCTGTGAATTACCAGAGTCAGTGCACATTTTGTCAGACCTTCTGTAATAATAATTATAATAAAAGCTAAAAATTATTGAAGATCAAATGTGTCAGACATAGTATTAAATGCTTTAATGTTTTATCTCAGTTGACCTTTACAGCAAGCATATAAAATAGACATTTATCCCCACTTTACCTATTAGGTAACTGAAGCTCAAAGACGTTTGAAAAAAGTAACTCAAGTAACAAAACTAGAATGTGCCACATCTTGTATGTGAAACCAGCTTGCCTTATTCCAAAATCTTGGCTCTGAAGTCCTGCTCTATTGTCCCTGCTGGGTGCTTTCCATCTCTACTGAAACCGAGCCTCTTGGGTTATTTTCATCACTTTGAAAGCCTTTTCCTGAGGCTGGAGACAGCCAACCGGACTGCTCCCAGAGAGCCCAGTGGCACCGTTGCCATCCGTTGGCCTCAGCCACAGCTGTGGTTTCCAAAGGAAATAACTCATGCAGCCGTTGGTCGCACCTGTCACTCACTGGAACAGGGACTTGCATCAGAACACTGGGGCCCTACAGGGATGGGAGCAGCAGTGACATCAAACTGATGGGCATCAGGACAGGTCCCTGTGGATTCAGGAGGCTGCTGCTCTCAGTGCAAGATCAGCTCCCCTGAAACATCTCCAACGTCCCCTTGATTAAAAAGGAAAGAAATCAGGTGATGATGCTAATGAAAGTGATCTAAGCAAAGAAGACCAACCAATGGCCTGTGAGAATAAGAGACTTTCCAGCACTCCCAGTAGATGAGGGTATGTAGGGCCTTCAGACCTAGGGGAAGCAATAGTAGTCAAACACATCCGGAAGGGGAAACTTTCAGTGTAGCTTGGAGTAGGGCACAATCACAGAAATCCAAAGTGAATGTGTCAATTTGATTCAGTTAAATGAAATCTTGTAAACATTAATGGAGCATCAGTTACAGCAAAATGTAGGGACTACACAAAAGGGTTTTTGAACTTGCATCGTCATGCACTTTCACTGAGAAGCCAAGCCATATGTGCTTGTCACCCTTAAATAACAGGCAAGGCTGGCATGGGAGTAAGTGCTAGGATGAGTGGTGAGTTCTGTGAAAATCAGAGCATGAAGGGATATGTATGCTTAGATGGGCAAAAATCTCTCTGTGGATGAAGTAGGATTTGGTGTGAGGCCCATGGACGGTTCTGTCAATTTCTATCACTCAGTTCACCAGTCCTTAATCACAACCTCCAAATTTACCTGCATGGGCATCTGGGAGAACCAACAGTCATGTTCTAATCCTGAGTTATTTCTATTGTGTGGCATGTGGTTTCCAGCACCACCACCTTCCTATGGACCTTTGAATCCCTCCCAGTACTCAGCTTTCCCTTGTGGATTCTGAAAATCTTTAGTCCTGCACCCTAAAAGCTGGATCAGCTGCTTCGCCATGTGATGGTTTTCTAGAGGTCAGAATTGTGCTCAAAAGGAGAAGGGGAAAGACCCAAGTAATTGAGTTACCAGGTTGTCAATTCTTTTCAGTTGGAGAATTTTCCAAAAGTAAAGTAAAACTACATATTAAAAAATGGAGAAGCTTCAATTTTCATCCTAAAATATCACCATGGCTATGGGTTTGGCCAATGAAGCAATGCACAAATGTCTTCTCTACCTTCATGCTGTTCAATCTATAGAGAGGACAAAGTGATTTTTAAATCTTTCATAGCAAAAAATGACACAAGTCTCCATAATTTAATACCTCCCTGTCACTGAGTCAAAGACTATCATCCATTATCCTTCATGGAGATGAGAGTGCATACTGCTTGCAGGTGAGAATATCTAATATGTTGAAGAAATCTTGGGTTAAGATGCCTTCATCAATATTCTCTTTTCTTTTTTGCTCTCTACATTTAAAAAGTACCCTCATTCCACTAATTACCTATCTCAGCAGTGGCAAGTCTATGGCTCAAATGTTATTTGGGTTTGTTTTTAAGATGGAAGTTGTTAATGTATGAATTGCTTTTTCTAAACTAAAATCTCAGTATTCAGGTTTAATTGTAGTGTTAGCACTCTGTAATAAATAAGTGGGTTTGGGGTTACAGTTTGAGTACTCATCTCTAAAAGCTTTGTCATTACTGGCCTCTGTGAATACTGAGACCTAATAACATGCTTCATCCTCAAGGTTTTCTTGAGCTGCTCTTTTCTTAAATTAGCACACATTTGCAGTACACAGCGGCCATATTCTTCTGTTTCCCTCCCTCACCCTCTCCCTCCATCCCTTAGTCCCTTGATCTTTTGCAAAAGATCTAAGTTACCTGAGGACAACAACAGCAATGCAAACTGAAAATCTAATCATTAGCCTCTCCCAAACGACACTGAGATTTCATCAGCCTTTTCTGAACATCTGACCTCTCTTTTGTGGAATACCATGGTGATTCACTTGTCCAAGGTGAGCATTCATTCCTTGGAGACAGATGCAACCTCGAGGCCACCTCCTTTCAAGTCCCCCGGCACCATGCAGAGTGCCTGTTTGATAAGTACATGTGGAACTGAACACATCAGAGCAGTGCTGAGCATAAAATTATCACAGCAGACCCAGGGTGCGACTTGGGTTCTGAGAAAAGGTTTGGGCCCGGAAGTGGGCCTCAGGCTTTTGGCCTTCCTCAGTCAGTTCTGTGTCACCTTCTCAAGCCCTCCGTAGCCAATAATCCCATCTTGAGATTCACCCAAAACAAACTAACATGTCAGCAAGCTCTTAGTCTACTGGGATTCTCTTTTTTATTCTCTAGTGCATAGTACCATGTCAGACACACTATAGGATCTCCAAAATAATTACTGAAAAAAATGAAAAAATTCACTTCAATTTTCCAGGAGCATAAGAAGCCTAGGAAGCATCTTATATTTCAGTAACAGGCAAAATCTCCCATTGGAGGTTTACAGCTTTTCTAGGACAGTAGAAAGTCACCCTGAACAAGTCAAACCCTTACCCCTGTGGCCCTTAAAACCACTGTGACCCACAGCCATCGCGTCCCAAGGACAAACCAGACCTGGCCACACACTGCAGCAAAGCTAACTACAGCTCAGTCTCATTCTCGGGCCTCAACATTCTTTGTGACAGGCCCAATATCAAAGAGAAGAAACTCTTAAGTTTGAGTCCTCCAGGTCTCTTTAGAGGAGTGTCAGATTTACGGAGTGTCTTTTTAAGGACACATAGCAGAAAGGATCTTCACATGGAGACTTTTACTGAGCTTCTGAAAACTTAGGAACTCTAAAATTATTTCTTTTCTTTTTTTTTTTTTTTTTGAGACAGGGTCTCGCTTTGTAGTAGAGCTCAGCCTCCAACTCACATCACAGCAATCCTCTTGCCTCTGCCTCCAGAGTGCTGGGATTACAGGTGTGAGCCCCCATGCCTGGCACTGTGGTATGTGGTACTGGTTGCTGCTGGGGTGAGTCTCCACACCCAGTATTGTTATGTGGCTCCCGGGATCGAACCCGGGTCCTTGCACTTGCAAGTCAGATGCCGGAACCACTGAGCTAAATCCCTGGCCCCTAAAATTATTTCTTCTGTGTGTGTGTGTGTGTGTGCACGTGTGTGGGGGGGGTGCGCACACACGCGCACGCACTTTCCTAGAAGAAGGGTCTTACTTACCTTGCCTGGTTTTTCAAAGGGATCTGCTACCTATGTTAAAAATTAAGAATTATTGACAAAATATCTCAGACATTTTATGTTTAGTCAAATTCATTTACAGGACAACAGACTAGAAAATAGCTTTAGAAAACAGCGTGAGGTGCTTTAAAGAACATAGAACTTAGTCACCTCCACCTGAGCTTGACTTCCAACTCCTCCACTTACCTGCTGCCTGACATGGCCAAGTTACTTAAGCCACCAAAGCCCCTATGTAAGAGGAATAACATCACCTGCCTTCCAAGGATTGTGAGAAGGGCTAACAGTGTGGAGAAAGAATTACTAGTTCCCCTCCTTTCACCAAAAGTTCTCTCTCTCTCTCCTTCTCTCTCTCTCTCCTCTTTCAACAAATGTCCCTTTCAAATGCCCCTTTTCAAAAAATATAAATCTGTCATCTGACATGGAATAATAAATCAACATGCCATTATGTGGCCTAATTTACATTATCCATTTCAAAAAATCTAGGGAGCACAATATTAGAGTTTTGCACAAAAAACAATAATGAAAAATTTCCTTCTCCCTGTTGTTAGCAATTGTTTTATAAGCCAAACCTAGTAACCTACAATTTATACGAAGGAGATTTTAATAGCTAATGGCAAACAGTGGTAAGTGGCCCAAGAAGACAGAAAGGTTGAGAGGAGCTTATTATAATGTTTGAAAGTGTGAATATCAAAACCTTAGGTTTTCATATGGGAACAATGCTGTACAATCAGTTCTAACAACGTCACTTAGCAGTTCCCAGAGCTGTGGTCCATGATGGCCTTCACAACCCTCTTTTGGATAACACAGCTACACAGAAATTTGGTATAGTGTTTTGGGGGGGTGGATTTGGCCTTCATATCCTTTAAAGTTGCACTGTATGAGTCATGAAAAATTCTACTCTGTCCCCTCCATGTGTGGAGAACAGAGGAGAGAATACACAGGCAATGGAGCCAGGGTGACCGAGGGGGAGAGGGGGGAGAGGAGCAATGGTGAGGTTCCATTGCAGGAGATTATAAAAGTCCAAGGGCTGATTTTTTGGCATCAGTTCTTACTCGAATGGAAAATTCCCAATTTTCTAGATTCAGTCCTTTCTCTTAGAGGAAATGTAGTTTTGTTGGACTCAAACAAATGTGTCTTCCTTTCTTAATTTTTATGTTCTGGATTCAATGCTAATTTACATCCACATTTGTGCCGGAGAGCTTAAAAATCTGCTGTTGTTTCCTTCTCAAGCTGTAATGTCGGGGGTAGCGGGAGCAGAGGAGTGCAGTTGAGCAGGAGGGAAAGGAGAGAGGGAATGTGGTTGAAAAAGTGAGGAGGGCAAAGAAGAAAGAAAAACTTCACCCAGTAAGCATTTTCCATACTTAATAATTTGATTTTGAAAGCTAGTCATATCAAAGAGCAAAATATTCAATATTGTTAATTCAGTTTTGCAAAATATATTCTTAATTTAAAAATGATTTTGCTCCGGGTGGTAGTGCAGTAATAAAGCAGTTATTGACCAGATCTTATTGATTGTAGAGTCTGCGGGCAAAGAGCACTGACCTCGCTCACACTCTTATTGCTTCCTCCCTCCCCGGCCTTCTTCATCTATGCTCGCTCAATAATATATTATTAATATATATTTTTAGCAAAAACTGTATGTTACAAGGTTAAGGGCTTCTTAGTGATTTTTTTCAAGCTCCTCTCTGCCTTTGGGATGTTAGAGGAAGAATCAACTTGGTAACCCAGTGTCTGTATATAAATGGCTTTTCATGGAAATGCTTTACCCACATGGCGAGATCTGTTGTCACCTCCCACTCTTCTCTACCCTGGAAGACAGAAAAATTTCCCTAAGCCAAGGGTGACTGCTGTGCTGGCAACACAGTCTCTGGAGAGGACAATGCTTCGTGGATGAAAAGACAGAATTTGGGACATACCTGCCTCCTCGCCAGAAAAACAACTCTGAACCTTGAAGAAGATAAATCTGTGGTCTTCTCAAATTCAGTTATTAGTGTGTCCAACATATTCCAATTTCTTTGTGAGCTTTTCCCAACACCTTTCTGACCACCCTCCTTACATCACAACCATCTCTGAATCACCTAGTTGATCACTGTCAGCATTGGCACGTGGCTTTCTTGTATGCCTAAATATAGGGGTTTTTTTCTCAGATTGATCATATTTCCCTAATAAATGTAAAAGTCTTTTGATGGCAAGAACTAGATCATATGTTACTTCACTGACCCTTCTACAGCTTGTCATGTACCCACTCTATAGTAAGCATATAGCAAATAAGTACCGAATTGGAATGTAACTGAGTCTCAGATCTTTACTGAATGTCTTTCAAAGAAAGCAAGTATATGGAGCAACACAATTTGGTTTGCTTCTGCCCTTCACCCTGGCAGGCTTCAAAGTACATAGTTTTCTCATCTCCATATGTGTACCAGGGGAAGAGGAAGAGAGCTGGGGACTGTTAAACCTGATGTGTTCTGCAGAGACTGGCCTCACTTTGCTACATCATGAAGGAGACTATTTGAGTAGTTTGCTTTTGTGTCATGTGTGAAGAAAGAAGAAAGAGCAGGAATCATACCACCAAAGTATGATTTTAGAGAACAAGGCAAGTCCTCAAGTGCAGGGAAAGGTTAGGATTAAAAATGAATGGACATGATCATCTTCCCCTACTCTAAATGGATGGCTCCACCTCGCCTCCTTGTGTTACGTGTAAGAACATGGCACTTACTCCATGGCAGGACAGACAGGTTAAAAAATCAAAGCACAGCAAAAATGGAATTCCTTTCATGCTATTCACGTGGTCTATGATCACACTTACATTCTCACTTCTACAAAGAAAAGTCAGTCCATGAAATCCAATACATATTCATTAAGCTTGGGAGAGATGGACCCAATCCAGATCTCTTATTTATGGTGGTTTCAGAGCCTGCTGCAATGGGACAAAGAAGAGAATGACAGTGATGCAATGATGGGACCTCGCACCCTAGAAGAAGGATGAGCAAAGATGGATGTTGGGCTCTACCTGCCAGCTATGTGGTCACCTGCAAGCTATGCATCCTGCCAACTGAGGTCCACACAGGCATCAGCTCCTCACGCCAAAGGCATGTAGATGTGACTTCTTACAGGGATGTGGGAGGATTAATGGGACTAATCAGAAATACAAAATGCTAACATCCACAAGAATTCTTTACCAGCCTTCATGGTGAGCAGGACAAGATGATGCAATAAGGCAGCTAGAAATGGTGGGAGTGTAGGTGTAGGAAAGCAGCTAGCAACAGCAGCGCTGCCCCAGAGGATCACAGTTACGGCCAACACCACATATCTGGCAGTAAGAGCTCAACCTTGGAGCACTCCAATCTTAGGCCAAAGCTACCCCTTGCTCCTGGATGCCAAAGACAAGAGAAACCAGTGCAGGGGTCCTCTTAGGTCAGTCTTCCGGGGCAAGGATGGGGCAAACCAGCCCAGGGAGCAGACCTGGAGGAGCAAACCAAAGCCTTAGCTTTGTTCCTCATTTACTCTTTTATCACGCAAGAGTAATTATGCAATCTTACCTAGTAGTGAGGCCCTGCGCAATGCGCACTGTGAACGCTCGCTGTTGGAGTTTCCAGCTAGCCAAGAGAGGCAGTGCTGGAGAAGAGCACCCTCTTCTTCGCGAGTCCCTCACCGAGCCCATGCCCTGGCCGGAGGAGGCTCCCCCACCCCCAACCAGAACGAGAATGATGTGAACAGAGCAGCACAGGGCTCTGCAGGTGGCAGGGAGAGGGGGGAGCCACACAGGCAAGGAAATAATAGAGACTGGATTGTTTATGCTTGTGGGAAAGGGCGCATGAATATGGATAAAACCCTGTGCGCATTTTGCTAATTACCCAGCATCAGTGTTAAAGGAGAAAAGAGCCCACTGCAGATTTTCCAGCCAATTCCATCCCTTCAAGCCCACCCCCACCTACACACACACACACACACACACACACACACACACACACACACACACATCACCAACACCACCGTTTTCTCTTCTCCCATAAAAATAACTGACAATGTTCTTCTGCATATGAACCACATGGATTTATTCGAGTTAACTCAAAATCAAGAGAAGATTCCATTCTGCATCAGACAGACAGACCAAGGGAGAACTTACCGACCAGTGGTCCCAGGCAGCAGAAGCTTCTTTCCTGCAATTTCTTGATGGAGGCAAAAGAACCTTATCACCTCACAAAGACAGGAGGTGAGAAAGGAGGGGAAACGAGGGTGAGACAAAGAATCACATGTAGGTGGAGGCCCTTTTTACAAGGAGCCTAAATTATGAAAGGTAAGACAAAAAAAAAAAATCCCAGTCACTGGTTTCCAATCCAACACTTTTTTTTTTTTCCTGCCTGCCTGAAATTGACTGACCTCACACTAGCCAGAAATTTACAATCAAACAGACTCAGCTCGGAGGAAATAAAAGATAGTGGATTTCAGTCTTTGTATCCTAGAAACTTCTAGAATTCTCCCAGATAGCAATGAGGTATATGTCTGCCGAATCCTCCTTAAAAACCAGTCAGGATAGGGCCAGTGAGAGAAGTACTGAGGAAAAGGGCTCATCCCAGCTAACTCTGGTCCTGAAGTCAGTTACCAGACTGGCGGGAGACATAGTGGCCCTTTGTCTCAAGATCAAGCTGGAGGACAGTGAGTGGGCACCTGCTCTGAGCTACAAGTTTAGGACAGTAATAACAGCAGAGCCTTATTACAGTGTTCATTGCAGTCATTTTCTGCAAGGAAATCACACCAGCTGGATACACTGCAAAGCCATTGTCCCGGGAGGCTGGAGACCAAGATTCTTCTACTGGTGTGATTCAGAGTAAGACAATGAAATCTTTTGTGCCTCCGTCACAAAGTTCTCTTCATCTGTAAAGTTAATAGTCTTAGTCCAAAGAACTCACAGCTTAAACTTCAAAACTCTAGGAGGAAAAGTAACAGTAAGGAACATAGGAGGAGCTCTTGTTAAGTACCAGATACTTTTTACATAACTTACCTCAACCTTTGAAAAATCTCACCAGTTATGTATTATAAGTTTGATGTATAAAAAATATAACACATGGAGTAGTTAAGTCACTTTGTCCAGTCAGTAGATGATACAGTGGGAATTTGAAACTTACCATAGCATATTGACTGCACTGTGTAGGCCTTAAAAACACAGGGGTTAGGGACATAGGTCCGTGGCACCACACCTGCCTAGCAAACACAATGTCCTGAGTTCAATTCCTAGTATAGAAAAAAGAAGTGTAGTGGGGCCGGGGATTTGGCTCAGTGGTTCCAGTGACTGTTTTACAAACACGAGGACCCAGGTTCGATCTCCACACACAACACTGGGTGTGGAGACTCACGCCCAGCAACAATCAGTACCAAATACCACAGTGCCAGGTGTGGTGGCTCACGCCTGTAATCCCAGCACTCAGGATGCAGAGGCAGGAGGATTGCTGCGATGTGAGTTTGAGGCTGAGCTCAGTGCCAGCCTGAACTACAAAGCGAGACCCTCTCTCAAAAGAAAAAAAAGAAATGTAGTACTTTTCCCCTGATTTTTCGCATTTTTTATCATGGCAAAATACACATAAAATTAACTTTCACAATCACTTTATAGAAACCAGGACAACTAACTACATTTATATTACTGTACCAACATCATCACCAACCACTTCTAGAATTATTTTTGTCTTTCAAAACTGATGTTTTGTACCTACTGAACAGTAACTCCCCAATTCACCTTCTACAAAGCCCTGAAAACCTTCTACTTTCTAATACTGACTACTTCAGTACTTCATATAAATGGAACAATACAGTATTCATCAATTTATGATGATTTGTTTCAGTTGGCATAATATCCTCAAAGTCCATCCATATTATAACATAAAGCATAGCTTTTTCCTTTTAATGGCTAAATAATATTCCAGTGTATCTACACATTTCACTCTTTTGCTTATCTATTAATCTATTAAAAGCACTTGCACGGTTTTCATGTTTAGCTTTTATGATTAGTGTTGTATGAATATGAATATTCACTTATATTTTCAAGATTCTGTGTTTGATTTTTTTTAATATGAACCCGGAAATAAGAGTGCTAAATTATGTGGGATCTTTCAACTTTTTTAAGACCCACTCTACTGTCCTCCATAATATCTGTACCATTTGAATTCCTCCTGAGCATGTATGAGAGATCCAGTTTCTTCACACTTGCCAACCCTTGTTACTCTGCATATGCATGGGTAGTAGGCATTCTCCTGGGAATGAGCTGCTATCTTATGGCTTAATTCAAATATCCCTAGCAGTTATTGATGTTTATCATCTTTTCATGTGCTTAATGACCTTTTATGATCTTCTTTAGAGAAATGTCAAGTCCTTAATCCATTTTTGAATTGGACTTTTAATTATGGCTGAATTTTAGGAGTTCTCTGTATATTAATCCTTTAGAAGATATATGATTTATGAATATTTCCTCCTATCCTTTAGGTTACCTTTTTACTTTTTGATACACAAATGTTTTATTTTTTATAAAATCTAATTTATTTTTTCATTTGTTACCTATGCCTTTGAGAACATATCCAAAAATCATTGCCATATCCAGTGTTAGGAACTTTCTGTTCTATGTTTTGCTCTAAAGGTTTTATAATTTTAAGTCAGAGATTCCTTTCAGGTAATTTTTGTACAATTTTTGTAAGAGTTTTTCAGAAAGATAGCCAGTTTTCTCAGCATCATTTGTTGAGAAGCCCATTATCCATTACATGGATTTTATACCTTTTTAGAAAATTATTCAAACATATATGCAAGGGTTTCTTTCTGGACTCTCTTTGCTGTTGGTTGGGATGACTGTCTCTATACTAGGACCATACTTTTGTGATTCACTTTGTGATAAGTTTTATAATTAAAAGGCATGACCCCTCCAGTTTTATTATTTGGAGTATTTTTTTAGCTATTTGGATCTCTTGGGATTCCATGTGAATTATTAATTTTAAAACACATTTTCTATTTTTTGCAAGAACATGGCACTAAAATTTTTATAAGGCTTAGGTAAATCAGTAGATCACTTTGGGTAGTTTTGACATCTTCACAGTATTTTATCTTCTTTCTAATCCATAAATGTCAGATTTTTTCTATTTCTTTATATCTTCTTTAATTTTAAATGTATGGGTTTTGTCAATATATAATTCTACCAGACTCAATAGTTTATAATTTAATGCCTCTTCTACTACATCAAAAAGCTGCTCTGCAGTTTCTTGGAAGAATTTATCCATCTTTATCTAATTCTCAGAAAAAAACAGAAAAAGCATTGTATCATGACCTAAAATTTCCAAAAAACTTCTCGTATGTATTCTATCTTCACAAGGCAAAAAAGTCCAAAATGGAGGTAGATAATGCCTGATTCCCAATTCTAGCATACATACTCTACACAGTAGTTCTCAGTAAATGTAGCATATGGGTTGTATACAGTGGATGCTCAATCAAGGCTCGACACAATGCCTACTGCAAGGTATCTAATCAAACCCTAGCAAAAGATTAAGAAATATGACAGAAACTGTTAGTTGAAGTCGACAGACCCATTATCACACAGTATCAAAAGTAAATTAAATAAAGTATGTGAAGATGTAATAATATCCACACTGTTACCTTTAGCCCACAGGATCATTCCCCCACCCACATTCCACCCTTGCATCTACCCAGAGCTGCCCACTCAAACCTACACTGCCTCTGTGTGCCAAAGAGGAAAATCACCTTTGAAAAGAGAAGCTTCTCTGGGCTCAGACTTATTGTCGTATTTCTGCCTTGGACTTTACATCTAACTTTTCAGCAGGGGAGGATGCAGCTGATTGGATTATAGGAATACAAATGGATTAATTTGGGGTGGATTAGATATACCACAAAACATAAGTTTGACTTACATTAACATAAAAATGTCATAAAAATGTAGATGCTGAAGCAGAGCTTATTTGTGATGCTGCTAATGTATTGTTACTCCAGCAAAAGATGTACACAATATTTACGCTGTATCTGACCACATAAAACATGTCGGATACATATGCAATTTTTTATTATGTAGAAGGAAAAGAGCCAGAGGGCCCTTCAGAATTCCAATCTCTCAGCTTCTGATTTTCCCTTCTTTTTTAAGTTTTTTTCTTTATTTTCAAGAAACAAATGCAGTTTAAAACCATCATTACTGTATTTTGAGCGGTTAATATTTCATATCGTGACATCTCTACTCAGAGGTAACAGGTTTAGTTGATTACTATTTGTTTATAGAGCTGGAGAAACCTGCAAT
The DNA here is from genome assembly GCA_004026965.1 of Petromus typicus. Classification (NCBI taxonomy): domain Eukaryota; kingdom Metazoa; phylum Chordata; class Mammalia; order Rodentia; family Petromuridae; genus Petromus; species Petromus typicus. Next base: position 15,737 of record PVIR01004418.1, on the reverse strand, counting down.
CACAGGGAACGTAGAAGGATTGCAATTAGATCTATTGGCTGAGAGCTGCACCTCGCTGACCCACGGTTAAGTGGTTAGCGCTATCGGAGAGAAAATGCCTACTGGCAGCTGGCACATCTGCACATAATAATACGGGCAAAACTGACACGGCCACTAAAGGCTGCTGCTCTCCTCTTTACCCAGAAGCTGAAAACAGATCATGCTTTTTAATAGTGCATCAACACATTTCTTCTGAATTAGCATAATCATGTGAGTTATGGGAGGAAATGGGTATCTTGGCTAAGCTGCTGTGAATTCTTCAAAGTATTCAAATAAAAAGCACCACCCCCCGCTCCAACATGAACCTGATTCCATAGCCAGCTTGTAGTTTATTTTGAAAAGAAAGGAGAGAACAAAATAACACAAGAAAGACAGTTGACCTAAGTGTTTTAACAAAACAAAGACACCTCATATATGACCAGAGTGGGAAAATATCAACTGAGGTGGGGAAGGCTGGTTAGCATAAGTGCAGAGTGTCACTGTGGGGGATGGTGATGCAATAACTGACTTTAGTCATGTGTCTGGCTGTCTGCATACAACTCAGACCAGCACTTCTACAGCTGTGCATCCCAGTGTCTCTCCATCCATCATTTGATAGATCCCTAAACAACTGCTCTCTCTGTCTCTCTTTAGCTCTCTATATCTCTCTCTGTGTCTCTCTCTGTCTCTGTCTCTGTGTATGTGTGCCTGTCTGTCTGTCTCTCTGTCTGTCTGTCTCTCTCTCTCTCTCTCTCTCTCTCTCTCTCTCTCACTCACTCACTCTCTGAGCAAAGAGTAACTTCTTTGTAGCATTATAGCAGGCCAAGCATACTCCCGTGCTTCTCTGGGATGAGACAGAGCTCCCCAGGTCCTGATGCCCCTTATTCCCTACTGAAGGCACATGAAGCCACAGGAAGCTCCCTTGGTATGTTATCAAACCTACTGTAGTCTGGAGCCCAAGAATATCATTATCCTGGGGCTAATATTTCATTCTTTGAAATGGTGACTCTACTCCTTTGATTTTCACTCTACTAGTTTCAATTGACTAAAACCAACTGACCAAAGAAATATCCAGATTCTCTCATAGAGTTTCGTTTAATCACTAAATGTTTTATTTTTAATTTTTTAATAGACTATAAAACTGACAAAGCAGGCTTTGAAATATCACTTCTTATTATTGTGTTATGCTTCCTGGGTAAATAACAACAATAAAACTCAACCCTTGCTAAAATTAGTACTAACTTTTTGAGATCCTTTAGCAGTGACTCTGTCTGCCTTGCCAGTATAATAGGAATCCCAGCTTGTACAAAGGTAGACTCCAAGGAACAGTCAGCTTGTTCAAATTCTCTTTCATGGTAGATGGAGAAATCCAAGCAGCCCACCAAGCTGTCTGCAAGAGCATTAGTTGGTTAGTGGCTGAACTAGGACCAGAATTTCTGTTTGTCAATATGTCTTCTTGAAATTGTGTTAAATGTGGTAGATAGTAAAATTATTATACTGTCACTGTTTATGATTTTCATAAAATATAATTCTACATAAGAATACCCAAATCAGTAAATGAGACAAAACTTTAAAACAATTTCACTTTTAGATCAATTGTAATCCACAAACTCAGTCTTAAGACCAGTCAACACATTTCAAAGAACTTTAACAACCATAACCTCTAATCGCAATGCAATTAAATCCAATTTTAATAACAAAAAAGACAATGAAAAACTCTTATGTAGCTTTAATATAAATTCAGTTGAAGGCCTGAAGGGAAAATACAAAGAGATTATGCAATAAAGGCAATATGTAAAGACGATGATGATAAAGAGTAAGAGATCATATCAATACTATAAATTGGATTTTAAAAGAAGGTACTCTAACCTCAAATAAATAAAAACAAATCCATGCTAGTCCCATGATTGTGAAAATACTATTACCAAAGACAAGAAGTGCATCTTAAATCTAGCCAGAAGAAAAAAAATAATATCTGAGAGGATAGAAAGAAGAAAAAAAATAATATCTGAGAGGAATGATTATCAGACTGACCTGACAATAATGAAGGCACCCTGAATTAATGCGAAAAGTTATCTTTAAACTGTTAATGAAGGTAACAAAAAATCAGTCCAGAATTGTACACTGAGTGAAAATAACTTCCTAAAAGCAGAGGAAGATTAAAACTTTTTCAAATAAACTGAAAATAATTTGCTAAAAGTGATTATCGAGGTTCCAGGGTTTAGCTCAGTGCTGCCACATCTGCCTCGAAAGGTCCTGAGTTCAATCCCTCATACTGAAAAAAGATAAGTACAAACATGGTTGTACAATGTGCATCTCAAACAGAAGAAAATCTTAGATTAAAAGCTTGAAATAAAAGGATGTTTTATAATTTTTCCTTTGTAATACATCACTTTAGCTAATATAAATGATATCTTGTAAATTCTGCAAGAATTCCCTTTCCTGGATGTTCCTAGGTAGGGTGGGTCACAAGAAATGCCTGGAAGGGTCCAGAGATTTAGCTCAGTGGTTCCGGCACCTGTCTTACAAGTGCAAGGGCCCAGGTTCGATCCCGTTAACCACATACAACAATGCTGGACGTGGAGGCTCACACTCACCAGCAATCAGAACCACATACCACAGTGCCAGGCATGGTGGCTTATGCCTGTAATCCCAACTGTTAAGAGGCAGAGACAGCAGGATTGCTATAAGTTTGAAGCTTTCTTGGGCTACATCATGAGCTCAGGGCCAGAATGAACTACAAGCAAGACCCTGTCTCAAAAAAAAAAAAAAAAAAAAAAAAAAAAATTAAAAAGTGCCTGAGATATTGTGAAGGAAAGTTTTCATGCACAGTGTTGCTGATCTTCTAACACCACTGGTGAGACGTAGGTTGGGTCTTGCCATTCTTCTGTCTTTCCCAGGTCCTCTCTCAGCTCCTCTGAGTGGGATATATGTTTAGCTTCATAACAAATGGTGTCAGCTTCTGCAATATACTCCTTCCTGCCAGTGTTGGAAGCAGCAGGAACTGGCTCTGGTCCATCTTTTCAGGTTCTGGTTTTAGCTTCCTTATTCTGCATCTACCTTCCCTTCCTGACCACTAGCAGACTTCTAGCTCCAGTATCATGTGAAGATAACATGCAGAGACTGCTACTTCAGTTCCACATGGATTAAAACCAATCCACTGTGACAAATCCTCACATAGTATATGTGTATATGATACATAAATTAGATAATTCTATATATTGTTTCCTTTGGATTAATTCTTTTTTTTTTTTTTTCTGAGACAGGCCCTCAGCTCAGCCTCAAACTCACATCACAGCAATCCTCCTGCCTCTGCCTCCCGAGTTCTGGGATTACAGGCGTGAGCCACCACACCCGGCACTGTGGTATGTGGTGCTGATTGCTGCTGGGCGTGTGTACTGTATGTGGTTACCGGGAAATCGAACCCAGGCCTCTGTGCTTACAAGAGAGGTGCCAGAACCAATGAGCTAACTCCCTGGCCCTCTTTGGATTAATTCTAGTGTTTATACACATTGTTAAATTAGACTCTTAGAACACTAATTTCCAATTGCTTTTCACTTTATTTTACTATAAACTATTGAAATTAGGTAACATATTTACTGCATTCAATGAAGTTATTATTAAGTTACTAGTAAGTATGTGAATAAATCTATTTAGATAACAATAGTAAAATTGATATCTTTTTGAGTTTTAAAAATCAAATGAAACTTAGATACATGACAAATAATATACTGGTTGGGAAAGAATTATAGTGATTAAAGAGATCTAAAAATATTAAGATAAAAGGAGTGAAGATATAGACTTTAGCAAATGCATTATTTCTGTTTAAATTTCAGGGGTAATCAGAATGGACATGGAGTTCACAACTGCTGAAATTTAAAAAAAAAAAAAAAAAAAAAAAAAAAAAAAAAAAAAAAAAAAAAAAAAAAAAAAAAAAAAAAAAAGGAGGAAATGATCAGCCCAAAAGTAAATAACAGAGGAGAGAAAAAAGAAAAGAAAAAATGAAGATGTTACAATAAGGTGGTATAAGTAAGAATTAAAGACTATATAAGGAGTAGGATCTGAAACTATGGAGGCCTGACTGCTAATCTGAAAAAGGAAATTGCCTTGAAGAGGTACTTCACTAATTCTGCAGAGGATACCAGAATTGGTGTCATGACACATTAGGGCCAACTAACTTCTGTAAAGTAAATACTGAATATAGTACGCTCCCAATCATTTGAGTTGCAAACTTTCACAGATACAAACAACCTCATATTACTTACATTCCTGGATGGAAAAATGGCCGAAGTAGCTCACATGTCTACCTTACCATTGTAAGGTAACTGTAAAAGTAAAAATAGTTTATTTACAGTATTTGTGTATTTGATTTTTTTAATGCTTTACATTATGTATTTGTGTCGAAGGTTTGTGAGACTCACTTTGTCAAATTTGCACAGGAATCCAACATAGGAGCATTCTGGAGCAAACTCCTTCCTAATTCAAGACTTGCCATAGACTTAACGGGAACAGCCTTTGCAGTCTGACGATAGAATGGAACAGGCGACCCCAGAGAAGTTGAGTCACGAAATTGTGCTACTCTCCAGTAAGAAACACACGCTGCTGGCTGTCCTAGTTCCCAGAAATCACAGCTTGTCTTACTGCACCTAACTCCTGTGGGACTCAGGCCACATCAGCACTCCAGCACCTTTCTAGGAATTAAAGAAAGAAATTGTGACACACAGTATCAAGGCAGCTCAGTTAGCAAAAATACAAGTAAAGTCAAAAAACAAATGAAGAACTGGGGAAAATATATTAAGAAAATTTAAAGCCTGATGCATTTTTTGTGTGTATAAATAAATCATATATAAAGACTACATAAATATATTTAAAGAACTACTAATTGAAATGTAAAACCCATTCATAAAAAATAAGAAAATATGTGAACAATTTCTCACAATATATAAAAGTAGCTCTCAAGCATATGAAAATATGTTAAATGTCATTCCAAGCAAGAAAAATTAAAATTAAAATACCATGAGGTACCATTTCTCACTCATCAAGTTGAGAAAAAAGTCTAAATCTTAAAAACTTACTCTATGACAAGACAACAAAGAGTATTCTATATGTTGCTGGTGGAAGTTCTGAGTTGTGCAGTCCCTATGAAGAAAAAGTAGCTAATTTCTAATGAAATTCTATGTAAATATTACTCTTCAACTTTTTGATCCTACTTCTGGAAGTTCATTCTGGAGTTGTACTCATGCATGAACTTATTCCACGCAGCAGGATTAGTAATTGCAAGAACTGAAACCACCTTCTCCCCAACACAGGAGTAGAATGAATGAACTGCAGGGCATAACAAAATCAAGCATTTGGCAAGTGTGTAGCAGCAACAAGAATGAAAAGCACACATCTGTGAGGGCCAGTAAATATGAGTACGTGAAGGAGTTAGTGCATAATGGAGCACTCAGTCTGCTATCTTTTAGTCAAAGGGAAGAAGGGAAATTAAACATAAGCAAATCACTTTTTCTCCCTCAAACGAAACACAAAAAAAGATAAACTAGAAAACAATAAAAGAGTCTACCTGCAGGGAAATGAGGTAAGGTTGAAGGGAGAGAGAACGTGAAACTTTCCTAGATATGATTTCTCATGTAATTTTTATTTTTACATGCATGTGATCATCTCATATAGTCAAAAGATAAAATTAGATAGACCAGGATGAGTATGATATTACAATTTGATGAAAACAGAGAAAATGTACCCTAAGATGTATTAGAAAAGAATAGTGCAAACATACAGAAGGATGTACTGACAAAGGACCAAAACAACTATGTTCTAAGTGTGGAACTTTGACTTGTATAACTTTAAGGAGATGTGAAACCGCAAATAAACCTTAAAAATAACTACTCAAATGAGTAAATATGTTGATGTTTTTTGGACATCTGGAATTCTCAAGGTAAGAGACATAATTATGGAAAATGGAGGCCAAAAAAGAGTGTTGTGGGGTAAAATAAATTAAAAGTATGAATATAAACTTATTTTTATCACCTAGCTTCATCTGCTAAAAAAAAAACAGAAGTAATATCATGCTGACAGCAATGTGAAAACTAACATTCTGATCTCGGTTTCTAAATATCATTCCCCACTAAAAGGAAATAGAAATCTTTGTGGGAAAATGGGTAATTACAGGTCTGGGGCAGAGAAGATGCAAGATGAGCCTGGAGCATTCTCTTCCTCCAGAAAGTAAAGACAAACTCTAAAAAATAAGAGAGATAGGTCAAAATAACAATCAGAAATTCAGCAGCACTTTAAAGAAGCTCTCCACTGATTAAGTGTGATTGTTTGGACATCAAAATAAATAACAGTTTATAGCCATTGAGCAAAATAGAAATTTATGTATCCATATCGACTTTAAATGTTAAAAAATAAACAAGTGAAAAGGAAGAGTTCTTCCTTACAGTACGATGCTAATTGATAAACATGGAATAAAATGAAATTTGGAAAAATTGTCATATTAAACCATCAGTGAGTAAGAATTATTGGTCTCCAGATGTTACTACTATGGCGAGCATACATTGTACATGTAGAATTCTGTCCCAAAATGCATAACCTAAATCTAATGATAAGGAAATATCAGATAATCCTCAAATGAGGAATGTTATATAAAGTAACTATATTTTGAAGAAATATAAATGCAATGAAAGGTAAAAATTAAAGTTTTATTCTCAGTTAAAATGAGGGAAGGAAACCTGACATCTAAACACAAAGCATGAGCTTGGGTTGGATTCTATACTGAAGGAACAACTAATTCTATAAGTTATATTATTGGAATTACTAACAAAATAAGAATATAGACTACAATTAAGTAAAAGCATTATTTTTCTGCTAAGTTTGCTGTTTTTGATAAGTGTAGAGCATGACAAAAAACAGTGTATTCAACAGTATGTTCCAAGCAATGGGGAGTATTCTGAGTGGGATTAATGCCAATGTGTCTTCTATTGCAATATTTCTTTATTTAAACATTCAGTATTTTGTTTAATAATCCCTCATTGATCAAATGTTAAGAGCAATCTCTTGCAGATAAAAACATTGTGATGCATCCTCATTCATCCTATTCATCAGATCGGGACCATGTGAAGTCTGGTTCTTCCTCAAAATCAAAACGACCATAAAGGTAAACGCTCTAAATTTATTTAGGACTTGGAGACAGCTACTACAACACAACCAAAGACACCTCTGAAAGATTTCTAAACTGCTTCAGGAAGAGGCAAGAATAATGATATTAATGTGTTCCAAATGAAAAGAAATATTCTGAGGGATCCTAATGTCAATGTGTTTCTACTACAAAGAATATTTTTAAATTCAGTCACTGTACCTGCTGATCCCATCTCACGTTCTAGTGACCTAAAAGAATACACTTGTTTTAGGAAATCCTTTAGACATCTTGCTTCTGAAGAATCAAGGCACAAAGAATATCACACCTTCCCTCAAGTCATTCTATACAAAAAACAAGAGAGAGGCAGCTAAATATAAAACAAACATGACAAAATGTTGAAAACTGGGGAATCTGGATGAGAAATGTATATGGTGAACTCTTGATTAACAAACTCAATCAGTTCCTAAAGGAGAGCTGGCTACAAAATACAGCCAAGATTTAGATTTTTACCCGAGTACAGACTATAGATAGCAAGAGGCAGGTAGAATCTTCCATCAGCCTAATTAACCTAAGTTGTTCATTATGTCAGGCTGGTCATCACGTGAGGGTCCACTGTCAATGTTCTCTACATTATTCTTACAGTTTTCCCCTAGGCTGGAAATTATTTCAAAATAAGATGTATTTTAAAATAAAATATAAAAGAAAACAGCAGTCTATATATTAGCACTACTGAATTTTGGTGCCATAACCCCCTCTGCCATGAACAAACTACACCAGTTGGCACAGATAGATGCCTTGATGACAGACAACCCCATTCTCTCAACAAGCTCTATGTCTGAGCTGCTCTGAGCAGTCCAGCCTTGGTATCAAGTGATCCTCAACCTATAAAGAACAGAAGCAGCACCACAGAGCCAGCTTCCTCCAGGGCTGTGCATTCCTCCTCTGGGAAACCTCAATGGCTACAGCCAGTTTTGTCTTTTTTTGTTTGAGACCATTTGCTATGTAGTTCAGGCTGGCCTCAAATTTACGGTGACCCTCATGCCTCAACACTTCAAGTGCCAGGATTACAGGGGTGCATCGCCATACCCAGCTGCAACTATATCTTATTTGTTCTTGTGTCCTAAATGGCTGACACATAGAAGACAGGTTTCATTATGTTTTCAGTATTGAGTGGAGCTGGGCCATCTTGACTGCAAAGATTTATACATATCGTCATCAGTGTTGATAAGTCCAAGGTGAACACCTCACAGACACTTCACATCTGTCCTCATCCCAGCACTTTCTCCCCAAACATCTGGCATGAAAATGCTGGAGTGACAAGCAAAAAGCATCTGAAACACTCTCTGGAGTTGGTACCAAATTGGAAAACATGAGTCTGTATGTGCAGTTTGGAGTGCCACTTAAGTAGATGTGCCATGTTTTCAACTAAGCTTGGGGATAGAGTGGAAGTAAGATCTTTGCACCCACAGAGCTATCACCCTAAACCTGAGTGGCATGCCTATCTACAAAAAGGGCTACACCTTCTAGGAGGCAGGGAAAGAGATACATTAACATCAGTGAAGATTCCGCCACCCAAAGAATTGCTGCTCCTGTAACTATAAGAAAAAGAGGCTTCCAGGCCGGGGATTTAGCTCAGTGGTTCCAGCGCCTGTCTTGCAAGTGCAAGGGCCCAGGTATGATCCCGGATAACCACATAACAATACTGGGCATGGAGACTCACTCCAGCAGCAACCAGTACCACATACCACAGTGCCGGGCGTGGTGGCTCATGCATGTAATCCCAGCACTCAGAAAGGAGAGGCAGGAGGATTGCTGTGATGTGAGTTGGAGGCTGAGCTCAGGGCCAGCCTGAACCACAAAGCGAGACCCTTTCAAAAAAAAAAAAGAAAAGAAAAGAAAAAGAGGCTTCCACTTACTACAGACAATCAAAACTTCCAGAGCTATGAATCCGAGCATGAGAAACGTGTGAATCTTTCAGATTCTTACTTCAACTGGGTCTGGCCAGCCCAAGTAAGACCTTGAATTCAGAAACAATCATGTTATGCCTTTCAGGACCCTTAGCCTGCCTATGCAGAAAAAGGAAAGGAAAGGAAACTCAAGTAAAGGAAACTCAAAAAAGTAGAGGAAACTCAAGTTAAGACTACAGAACTAAGTCTCTCCATCTCAGTGAACTCCTTGGTTGTGCTCCTTCCTAGGTTCTCCTTGAGCTACACGACAGTGAATAAAATCAATGAGAAGTTAGAAAGGAAGACTCGTTCTTAGGAGAGAATCTCAAGCTGGCAGGAGCAAAAATAAGTTGAGTCTATTCCATCTCAACTAGTATGTGCCACCACAAATCTGACTGGACCGAAGGCATCAAATTTTAGGGCCTAACAAGAAACAGAACCCACCAGATCTTAAACCAAAATTCTCTTGTGTAAAGCCAAAATATACTCTTTCAATCACTGTTTAATCATTTCAAGGTTACAAAGGAAGTATCCTTCGATAAGTGGATAAGGGAACTTCATAAGATAGTTTTGTAATCTGTCTCTATGATAGCTGAAGGCTTTGCAAAGCCTAGAACCCAGGGAACAAATCCAAAGGAGAAGGACATTATTGTGGTCTTCCTTGAAATGTGGAGCTGTTTAGGGAGCTCTGTGAAAGCACCTAGCTTCTTCTGGGATAGTTTAGGGGGAAATTCTTAATTGAATGGAGGAAACTATATGTCCATGGAGCCTTTAATAGAGCTAAAATCTCCTTGGAATACCTCTACCACTCTGCCTTGTCACCTGAGGGAGAGGGAAGCCTCAACAGAATAGCAGAATGAATAGACCCTCACAACGATTTTGATGAAAAACTCATTAGGAACATAACAAGGAGATTATTAATTCCTGCCAGAATCAAAATTACAGACCTTATCATATTAGAAACATGAACACCGAAAAGAACAACTCTCAGACTACGCTTTGAAAATCATCACCTGGAAGGGAGGGAATTATGAGGCATAATATCCTAGAGGGCCCTGGGGCCAAGGGCGAACATGAAGGTCTCAGAGCACAGAGAATATTTGGAGACTTTTGAGTGGTCAGAGGAGTGAGAGGTGATTATGCCTTGTGTGTGCCTCCGAGAGCGAGGGAGTGGACCATGGGACACAGACTCCCGCTGGTTCCAGAGCACCGCCATGAGAAGCAATGAAATGTACGTAGAAGGCACGTGGGTAGACGAACCCAACGCTGAACACAGAAGGAGCTGGATTCCTGTATGAATCAGAAAATGTGGATTCTGGCTTAATGTTCTCTAACTGTTCAACAGGCTTGATGATTTTATTTTTTATCATTTTTTTAAGAGTAAGGAGAGGGTCCCGGCGCCGCCCGCCCAGGGCAGCGACCCACAGGGCCGAACATCCCGGCCGGCGCCACGTGCCCCGCGCCCGCCCGGAGCCAGAAAATCCAGCTTTCTTCTGTGGAGGGTGCACAGCCACAGCCTTGATTTCCTGGAGCTGGTAACATGGCAAAAGATGCTGGTCTAATTGAAGCCAGCAGAGAACTCAGTCTTCATAGACCAGAACCTGAGTCCTCGGAAAGCTGTCCTTGGTATGTTTCAACTTGGGAACTCTGGACTCAGCCATGGTGTGAGGAGAGCTGTGGGAAGGAGAGGCTGGAGAGGACAGCAACGAGGAAGACCAAGCAAGAGAATATTCCTGTCCCTGGAACCAGCTCATGATCACTCTCAGATGTGTCTGTATGTCAGGGGACTCACGGAGCAGTCTGGAGCGTGACTGACTGTGTGACTAGAGTGGAAGCGGCTGAATCAGCTTCCATCATGTCACGCCTGTGAGCCTGCACTGCTGCTCCTCCAGATTCCTCTTGCTCCCAACTCTGTTTCATTTCCAGCATTGCATCACCACTTCTTGCTGCTGCTCAGAAGATCTCCTCCCGGACCCCTCGCATGTCAGGATCCTTGAGGGCAGCTACAAGTGATGTGTGGACATAGCAGGGAGTCTGGTTGTAGGGCTGGCATGTCTGGAGTCTGCAGGGAAGGAGACACTAGAATTTTGAAGCCAAGCAATTCCTTCAGATGACTTTAGGTTTTTTTCGAAGCCCTCAGCAGGCTGGATGCAGCTGCAGTTTGTAGCAGTCTCCTTTCCTTTGAGTCCCTCCCCAAATACTTGCCACTGGGGCCTTGTCAGTGGATCCAGGAAACTATATTGACTTGGAGCGCCTCCTCCTACGGAAAGTGCACCAGACTGAGCCTATGTGAGAGCCCAAGAAGAGTCCAGTGCAGCAGGTGGACAATGAGTCTTATGTGAGAGGGTGGCCTGGCTGGATCATCACTGGGCAACAGGCTGGTGTGAGTGCTTATGTGTACTGTGTATGGCCAGGTGGCTCCAGGTGGGTGTCCACATAGTAAAGTGCTCGTCCCAGACTGTTTACTTCCCAGCAGCTATGTGGTGGTACCAGGTGCTCCATTATTCTCACCAGATTATATTCCATTAAAACTCCTGAGTTTTATCCCTGCCTCCTCCCAGGCTGTGGAGCTGGCCGGGTTTTACCCAGGTGACTGACCACCTTGCTGTTTCAGCACATGGATAAGTATGGAAAATGTCTACTGAGTGAGGCATCCATGTACCGAAAGAAATATTTTATGATTTCATTGATATGTAGAATCTAAAAACATCAAATACACAGAGATAGAGAACAAAACTACTCACCAGGAAGGTCGCCACCTTCAGGGAGAGATAGCAGACTAGGGCAACAGCAATGATTCCAAGAGACGCTCATGGCTAATATAAACTGCAAAAGCAGTGTGGTGTTTTACTGTTTAAGAGACTACTTTCACATGGCAGGCAGCAGTTGGAGAGGAAGTTCAGTGTTGCACCTGTCATACCTGAGAGAGTTTAATCTGGAGGCATCTTGGGAAAGGGATAATTGTTGGAGACTTGAGCCACAGAGAAACTGCAGAGCAGTTGTACTGCAGCCTTTCTGGTATCATCATCCTGTCACAGGGCTGAGTGTGAGATGGTCATGGAGCGGGAGTGGGCTGGATAGAGACTCCCTCAGAAGTCTAAGCTTGGCTAGGAGGGACACGGAAGTCCTGCCCTCTATGGTAAGAAGCAAGCCTGTTGGATTTTAGAAGTGGCTAGATCTTAGAATACTACCATTAGGTCCAAGAAACAGAATGCTTACAATCACACTGAGTTAACTACATCAGGAGCAGAATCTAGTGATCTGACTGCTTTCTCAGTCTACTAGAGTGAGCAAGGGCACACCTCAGCTTGGATAATTGACACAGCCTGGGGTGTACAGACAGAGGGACTTCTGGGTCAGTTGGAGCACTTCATAAACCTATAGGCTGTAGAGCTAGGCAGAGAAAACTGACTTAGAATCCAGCATTTATACCCAAATATTTGAGTGTGGGAGCAAAACAGTTCTTAGCAATGACTTACTATCCATCCCCCCTTATCTGCTGGATTCTATGCCTGCAGACTCAGAAAAGAAAAGACTCATTCAAAAAAGCAACTATTTTGGACTCATTTCTTCTCCTTTTGCTTTTTTTTCTATCAGTTCTTTGGGGTTTGGGGTTTTATTTCCTCTTTTAATTTTTTCTTTTTATTTTGCTGTTTTCCCCCTCCTTTTCTTATTTGTTCTTTTCTGTTACTTTTATCTAATTATGTTAATCTTTCTACTCCATAATAGGATCCTTTTCTTACTTGTCTGTCCTCATCTTTCTTTTCTTGATTTTTCAAATTTTACTTCTTTAATTTTTCGATTGCCCACTCTATCTTTACTGGTATAATCATTAAACATTAATAATCTTTAAGTAGCTAACTTTTACTGTTACTGATGAATCTTTTCTCCCTTCCACGTACTAACCAGACCTAACCCTGCTTAGCATCTGAGATCAGACGAGATTGGGCATATTCAGGATGGTATGGTTACAGGATATTGAATTCTTTTTTCTTGTTGGAAGTATAGTTATTGATATATGCTATATCAGTATTTAGCTTATCTTTCTGTTTATACTATAATTTTAGACCTCTTTCCTATGGTTGAGTAGTAAATTATTTTTTCTTATGTCAATAAAAAAAAGAGTAAGGAAGCTGAATTTTTTATAAAAAAGGCATGTGGTCAACTTTAAACTTGATTCCCAAGATAAAAATCTTGAGGTGATTCAATTTAGTCTTTAAGTCTGAAAAGATGTGCAAAACTAGAATTCCCCTTTTTCAGATGAGTAAGCTCTAGGACAAGACTTGACAGCCACTGAATTAGTAACACAAAGGCAGCCTTTTCCAAAGCTGGACTGGACACTGTGGAATCCTACACTGATGATGGGTTCAGATCTCTCCCAAGAAGCCCTTCTCTCTCTGTCCCCACATGACTTGGAAAATGGATCTCTACTTTTTTAAAATATCATTTGTAGTCTCCTCTCTTTCCTTGTCCCTTATGAAGAGCTGGACGATGTTATAATTTTCTGTTACTAAAATTTTTATTTCTCTAAAGTGGTCATAAATGCTGGCTTGATGACAATCCAGAAATACTTCATATACTAAACACAAAAACTCACTAGGAAAATTGCTTGGTTTATTTTTGTTTATGTTATTGAGCTCTTGCAAATGACACAGCTGAATGTTTATCCTACCATAAGGAAATGCATTTTGTTATTTGTATTTTTGAGTTTTGGGGGTTTTTTTCCCTCCTTCCCTTACTTTAAAAGATAAGGGCAATAAAAATGACACTCAAACATGTCCCCGCAACCCTCTACACACAGTCTACATTTGGGAAAATTTATTCTATAAATTTTACCTTCCAAATTTTTTTTCTTCTCTATCAAAATTTAAATATTACAAATCCAGCAATATCAAAATATATTAAGCTAAGAACTTCATTATTTTTTCTAAGCAGTCATGCCTCAGATTGCCTGGACTGGTTCCAGGAACCCGAGAATACCAAAATCTACAGATACCTAACTCTCATAAAATAATATAGTATTTGCATAGGTGGCCATATACTTTACAGGATCTCTTGATAAGTTATAATACAATGTAAATATTATGTAAGTGGTTGTTATACAGTAGTTTAGAGAAGAATGACAAGATCTCTATAGGTTCATTGATTGACTGTGACTGTGGAACACACAGAGATGGAGGACTGACGGTTCTCCCCCTACACCTTCTAGTATGACTCAAGGATCTTCACCCCAACCCTACCAGAAGAAGGCTCCTTACAGGTGTCCCCCAGGGAGGGCAGGCTGTCTTGGGGCAGACTGGATGAGGTACAGTGAGGAGCAAAACAAAAAGATCTCAAGAGAAGGACAGCTCTTGTTAACATCACTAAGTTATACAAATGTCCTGAAATTATAGTGGCAATTGGCAATCTAACCAAATTTCATGGAGACTGCTGTGAAATGGCAATTAAGTCTAGAAGAATGAGTAAAGCAAATAATGGAGAAAGAAGGAATGAGATATATGCATTGTAGGATCCCTTATTTTGCAATTAGATACAATAATTGAAAGCATTGGGAATTGGACTAATAATCTGAATTATACACTTCCTGGCCACTGCTGGAAGGCATGCCTGCCTTAGATCTCAATTGAACTATTGTTCAGGCCTCACCTTGTCTTCTCTTTGATGAGAAAGGAGAGTGAGTGAGCACTCATATCATCATTTGTCCTTCTCTGTTTTCACAATTCGGTCACTTGAGCAGGTCATGATTTTCTAAAAGATGCCTACTATCCACAAGCCCTCCAAATCTTATAATACTGAATATCACAAAGATGTAAAAGCTGGGCTTCTAAAATCTAGCAAAGCCAAAGCCTAGGTGGTGGAGTAGGGAACACCTGGATGATTTTTCCAGAAGAACACTGTGCAGTCAGCTCATAGTGATCCTTCTTGAACATTTCCTGGCTAATAAAAACATGTTAGATCATGACAACAAACAAATTTAGAAAGAAAAATATGTTATTCACTATAGACTCCAAAAAGAAAATATAAGCACCTCCTCACTTCACATCGTACACAGGTAGTTTTCAGGCTTGAAACTGCTGAGATTTAGGACAATGTTATAACATATCCAGATGTCCCTCCAAAGTTCAGAGGTGGGGCTATTGGGATGTGATTGCATCGTAGGTGTGTGATACTGAATCAAAGGTTCATGATAAATGTATTAGTCCACTAATTGCTTTAGGTTACTTCTGAGCATGGCTAATGGAAAGGTCCATCATGGTTGTGGGTGGCACCAACCAACAGGCATGTAAGCTGGGTGGAATACCAAGAGAAAGAAAGAAAGCAGGTTCACTGCTTCTTGCCTGCTTGCTATAGACCATTTCCCCTCTGCCACCCCTCTCTGCCAGGCCACCCTGCCTTAGAGCCAGCTCTATAACCTGACCTAAAACAAATCTCCCCTCCTTTTTTTTTTTTAATTATCTTTATTGGTACATTAAATATACACATCATGATTGCACTCCATAATGGGGATTTGTACCAGTATAAGACACAACTTAATTCTCATTTTTCCCATAGCCCCACCCACCCTACCACCCCCCCATATATATAAAATTTGTTTCCTTACTTTTTTGTTACAATCTCCACATTGTCCCCTTTCACCT